>PVJN01019408.1:5818-37493 GCA_004026805.1 Lasiurus borealis | reverse complement strand
CAGAGAGAAATAAACATCTATTTGAGAGAGACATATCAAGTGGTTGCCTCCAGCAAACACCCCAACCAAGGATTGAGCCTTCAGCTGAAACCAGTTTGGCTCAATGGATTAGAGCGTTGGCCTGAAAGGTCCCAGGTTCGATTCTGGTCAGGGCATGTACCTTGGTTGTGGGCACATCTCCACTCGGAGTGTGCTGAAGGCAGCTGATCAATGTCTCTCTCTCATCGATGTTTCTAACTTTCTATCACTCTCTCTTCCTTTCTAAAAAAAATCAATAAAAATATAGGATTGAGCCGTCAACCAAGGTATATGCCCTTGACTGGAATCAAACCTGGAACCCTTCAGTCCACAGGCTAACACTCTATCTATTTACTGAGCCAAACCAGCTAGGGCTGAGATTCTTTTTTATGAAGTATGTTAAGTATGACTATATTCTTTCAGGTTTTTTGTTTATTTGTTTGTTTGTTTCATGTTAACTAAAGCAATAATCTCCCAAAGGCTCTGCCTATTAATGCCATCACACTGGGCATGGGAATATCAACATTCAGACAACAGCAAGAGCCATTTATGACTTCTCTTTTCTCTTCAGGTAGTTACAGGAATTAGTTGATACACAATTAAATATTCTATCGTGATAATATCATTATTTTGAGTGAAAATAACTCTGTTGTTAGTTTGCACCTTTTTTTGTGAACCAAACATGAAGGGGTAACCCCAAACGGGATAGGTGTATTTGTACAGCCCAGGGCAGAAGCAAGAGAGTAACGGAGATATGCTACAACTCTAAGTGCAAGTCTAAACTCAATGTTCACAAAGTAAAGAGGAAGCTGGAACCAGTAGACTGTCACAAGGGACTAAACACTCCCCACGAGGAAATCATGGCTGTATATAAAATCTCTACCTTCTGTCTGCAGGTTATTTCCTTCATTTAAATATTTATAACATTTTATTTGTGTGTGTGTGTGTGTGTGTGTGTGTGTGTGTGTGTGTGTGTGTGTGTTATTCCTGCAGCTTTAAGCTGGGAATATGTTTTTCATGAAAATATAAGAGCCCAGAAAACCCCATTATCTCTATTTATAGACTAGTATTTAGACGGTATGCTTTACAAAACCGTTTCAAATTCTCATCCTCAGCGTTGAGGGATATCGCAGCGGTGCTTCTATGTACTACCAACATGCAAAAATGATAACAGCAATAATAGGAGAGACTGCTATTTACTGGGTGATTGCTCTCTGGGAAATTTGCACACATTTTCTCAAAGCTACACCCAAACTCTGAGAGGACACGTTTTGTTCCTCCTTACAATTGAATAAACGAGTTTATGGAGTCCCAACGCTTTGCCCAAACTCAAAGTGGGTAAAGGAGGGAGCTGGATCCAATCCTGAGTGCAATGCCTCTTCTCTAACGTGCTACCACTAGCATTTCCCATTCTCTGTCTTGATTGAAAAAGAACAGATGCTCTGAAGAAATACAAGTCGCTGAAACCGGTTTGGCTCAGTGGATAGAGCGTCAGCCTGCTAACCAAAAGGTCCCAGGTTCCATTCTGGTCAAGGGCATGCACCTTGGTTGCCCAGTAGGGGAGGCAGCTGATGGATGTCTCTCTCATCGATGTTTCTAACTCTCTATCCCTCTTCCTTCTTCTCTGTAAAAAATCAATAAAATATATTAAAAAAAAAAAAGAAATACAAGTGTCACAATGAACATGTTCTTTCGTGGGGTTAGCAAGTTTACAAAAAGATCCCTCTCATTACTACTTATTTCTATTGTTATTTTATGGCAAACATTCATTATTAAGACGTCTACTATTGATGTAACATTAATCTCAAGTCCTGACAAAACAGAAAAAAAACGAATACAATTTAAAATATGGAGACAAAGAATAATATAAATCTGATATCAGAGGATATCTCTGAAATTTGTGAAGTGGCAGAGAATACTCCGATCGCATTGCAGAGTAGGCTTTTTAAATCATCCTAGAAACTATCTTCAAGGCTACTGATCCCAAAGCATGAGTGAGATATGAGTCAAATAAGACATATGAAGTAACTGCTGTCTTAGAGATTTCACAACCTTGGCTATAGATGAAACCTTTCCAGATGCTATATTTTAACCGAAAGCCATTTCCTTTATCTGGATCTCTGTCTCTAACCTGACCTCCTGTCTGAACCGCTTCCATTCCCTAAAGACACTGGAAAGTTCGAGAACATGAGGAAACTGCCCTGGGAGCACCTATAAATCTGTGGTGACAGGTGAGACAGATGTCCCTCAGAGCAGGTGGAGCTGACTTCACCATTACCTGCTTATGTTGGCTTCTCACCTGTGGCCTGTCATGCGTGGTCTCTAAAACGATCTCAGCTTGCTCTCCATAGAGGAACTTGACTTTGAGTCCAAGAGTCCAGATTTCTCTATGGCTACCGGCTGCATGGTGAGCAGAAGGAGCGATAATGGGCACAAGCATCTGTTGGTCAGCAAGAGTTCTGGTACCTCATTATAAGCTTTGGAACAACCCGCCGAGGTCTGATTGCTCTCATTTTTTAGATGTGGATACTGAAACTCAGAGAGTTTACACCGCATGCCCAAGGTCAATGGCTACTAACGACTACCTTCGTGGGATGTTCCAGAAAGTATAATGTGTGAACAATGCATAACTGTCAACGGCAGTACTTTGGATATTGAATTTCTTTTTTTTTTTTCCTGATGAAACTAGAAACACTGCCAGCAGCATATTGCACCCTGACCATACTTCACTGCAAACCTAAACGCCTTCAACACTTTATCTTTCAAATTATCCACTGAAAAAATATGATGACTTGCCTGAATGTAAACGATAGAGTGATAAATATGAAAAGCATGTACAGTTGTAAATATTGTCATTTACCTCGGCAGACAAATGGTGACTATCTCTGACTTCCGCATTTCTAAGAGGATTTTGCATATTGGTAACATCAATTGTAAAGAACCGCATAGAAACTTATCACTATGTCAAAAAAATAAAAAGAACCAATGGATTCGTGTCTATATATATATCAGTGTTCTCCAGGTGTAAGACAAGATTCTTTTAGCCAATTTAGTGGGAGAGAAAAACAATTTAACTCACGTTTAAAATGAGCTGTACTAACACTTCTGGGTTGCCAGGAAATCCTAGATGTGAGTTCTTTTTCTGTTCACACTCATTTCCTCAGAGAAGCATTTTTAATATTTTTAGAGTTATGGTATTAATAAAAATCAACAGGATTATCTTTGTTTTAATTAGAAGTACTAAACTTAGGGTAGAAGCCAAGTCTCCATAATCAGACTATACTTGCAAGGTACCTAATTTTTGGTTCTTATTCACCCCACATGGAAGGCCCATGTAAAGGCTTCAAAGACATGGTAAATCTCTGGAACTTTATAAGTACATATCTGCATATTTATCAGTATGGGCTTATAGATTTTAGTAGATTCCGGCATGGCTGAAAAATAACCAGACACTTGCTTTCCTTCCACCTGGACTAATTTAAAACATCAATTAGCATTTTTAAGATACTAAATCCAAGATGCAATATCTAAATGCTAGTGCTATAAATGGATAAAGGAGAGAGATGGTTGGAAGAAATGCCCTACAATAAACTCAATTTCAATAAATCTTAATAATAATATTTGATAAAGGAAGCAAGAACATACAATGGAATCAAAACAGTCTCTGTAATAAATGGTGTTGAGAAAATTGGACAGATATATGCAAAAAAAAAATGAAATTAGACCACCAACTTACACCAAACACAAAAATAAACTCAAAATGGATAAAGGGTTTAAACGTAAGATGGGAAACCATAAAAATATTATAGGATTCTACAGGCAGCAAAATCTCAGACATATGCCAAAGCAATAGCTTCACTGATACAGCTTCTAGGGCAATGGAAACTAAAGAGAAAATAAACAAATGAAACTGCGTCAAAATAAAAAGCTTATGTACAGCAAAATAAACCACCAACAAAACAACAAGAAAACCCATTGCATGGGAGAACAGATTTGTCAATGTTGTCTCTGCTAATAGTTTAATTACTAATATTTACAGGGAACTCATACAACTTAACAAAAAGACGATAAACAACCCAATCAAAAAATGGGCCACAGATCTATATAGATACTTTTCGAAGGAGGACAGAAGGAAGGCCAAGAGACATATGAAAACATGTTCAAAGTCACTAATCATCTGAGAGATGCAAATTAAAACAACAATGCAGTTCCATCTCACACCTGTCAGAATGGCTGTCATCAATAAATCAACAAATGACAAGTGCCGGTGAGGATACAGAGAAAAAGGAATCCTCATGCACTGCTAGTAGGAATGCAGACTGGTGGAGTTAAAGTATGGAGTTTCCTCTGACTGCACTCAACCTCAGTTTCGGGGGAGACTCTGGGGACCCAGGCTTATATGCGTATCCAGAGTGCACGAAAACTCATGGGAGCTGGAAAGGCAAAGGTCTGGAAATGCATGAGCGTGAGTGCACAGAGAGGGTTGTAGCAATTACCAAGTGACACTGAAACCCAGGGGCCTCATAGGGCAGGGCTGATGGGAAGCCAAGGATGTCCTCTCAGCCCTGAAACCCAGTCCCATCCAAACTGAAAAGAGAGGCTTTTGCAATTTTGCAAGTCTTGTCTCATAAGGCTGATTCCAGCACAGAAGTTCTCCTGGCATAGACACAGCTGATCCTCACAAACAGTTTGATTGAAGGTCAATTCCCCCCAGTGATACCAACAATAATCAAGAATTAACTACAAAAAAGGCTGTACACACTGTCCACAAAGGGGTGTACCAAGAGAGTCTGCCTCAGGTAAATGGGGAGGCAGAACTACTGGGCCACATAGGACATCAGGCACACAAAACTACTCTACTAACTTAGGGAAGCAGTGAAAATGTGGAGAAAAAGGAACAGATCACAAATAAATAAAATGGAGGAAAACAAACGACTGGATATAGAGTTCAAAAAGATGGTTATAAGGTTTTTCAAGAATTTCCTAGAAAAGATGGATACATTTAGTGAGACCTAAGAGGAGATGAAAAAGGACCAACTAGAGATGAAAAAGGAACAACTAGAAATTAAACATACACTGACTGAAATAAAAAAATATTATACAGAGACTTAACAGCAGAGTAGAGGAACACAAGAATCAAGTCAAAGATCTAAAATACAAAGAAGCAGAAAACACTCAACCAGAAAAGCAAAAAGAAAAAGTAATCTGAAAATGTGAAGATAGTGTAAAGAGCCTCTGGGACAACTTCAAGCATAACAACATCAGAATTATGGGGGTGCCAGAAGAAGAGAGAGAGCAAGATACTGAAAACCTATTTGAAGAAATAATGACTGAAAACTTCCCCTACCTGGTGAAAGAAATACACTTACAAGTCCAGGAAATACACAGTACCCCAAACAAAAGGAATCCAAGAGGACCATACCAAGCCACATCATAATTAAAATGCCAAGAGCAAAAGACAAAGAGAGGATATTAAAAGCAGCAAGAGAAAAACAGTTCAGTACCTACAAGGGAGCACACATATGTCTGTCAGCTGATTTTTCAACAGAAAGTTTGCAGAGCAGATAGGAGTGGCAAGAAATATTCAACGTGATGAATAGCAAGAACCTACAACCAAGAATATTCTATCCAGCAAAGCTATTATTCAGAATTGAAGGTCAGATAAAGAGTTTCACCGATAAGAAAAAGCTAACAGAGTTCATTACCACCAAACCATTATTATATGAAAAGCTGAACAGTACTCTTTAAGAAGAGGAAGAAGAAGAAAAAGATAAAGATAAAAATTATTAATAATAAGTACATGTCTATCAACAAGTGAATCCAAAATCCAGTGAATAAAAAATCTGATGAACAGAATAAACTGATGAATATAATAGAATCAGGGGCTTAGAAAGAGAGTGAACAGACAATTATTCGGGGGGAAAGGGTGTGGAGGATGTGGGAATACACTGGACAAAAATCATACACCTATGGATGAGGACACTGAAGGAGGAGGGTAAGGGCAGAAGGTGGGGTGGGAGCCAGGTGGAGAGGAGCCATGAGGGAAAAAAGAGGAACAACTGTAATAATTTGAACAATAAAGATTTATTAAATTAAAAAATAATTTTAAAAAAATGTATGCAGAAAAAAATATGATATATTTTTACCTGTATGTGGATTTTTGCATCTATTTCGGTGTATTTGGGTGTCAGTGCACCAAATTTTAATTACTGAAGATTTATAAGAGTTTTAATGTCTGGTTTGGCAGATTCTTATTATCCACTATCATCATTTTCCTGGGTTTAAAAAATAATAATTTTTTAAGGTACAGTTTATGTGCGAGAAAATGCACAATTTAAATATATATTTTGATTAGTTTTGCCAAATGTAACCACCTCATAATAATGAAATTATGCAGTACTCCTTTAAAAAAAATAAAAAGAATCCTATGATAAGTAGAGATGGTTGAAGCTAAGTTTTCACTACAATTTATAGTTGAACTATGTTCAACAAGGACATACACATTTATAGATCACTCAGGATAAATTCTCCATAATTTTACAAGATTTTCTTTATTGATTAAAGTATTTCATATGTGTCCTTATCTCCCATTACTGTTTTAGTCTATCCTCGACCCCTGCATTCATTCCCGTAACCCCTGGTGTCTGTATCCATTGGTTAGGCTTACATGCCTGCATACAAGTCCTTTGGTTGATCTCTGCCCCTTACCCCCACCCTCCCCTACCTTCCTTTGAGGCTTGGGAGTCTGTTCGATGCTTCTCTGTCTCTGAATCTGTTTTTTGTTCAGAGTTAATTAAAAGCCTGGGTAGATAGATAGGTAGAAAATTATGCTCTGATAACCCCAAATGAAAATCAAGATCATCAATGGTTTTAATATTTCATAGTCTCCCTTGAATTATAAGGTGCCACCGTAATGTTAAGCGAGGAATGATTAAACAATAATACTCTATTCTACCATAGTGATAAGAAATCCTATCTAATAAAAGAGTAATATGCAAATTGACCACACTCCAACACAAGATGACTGCCCCCATGTGGACACAAGATGGCCACCACAAGAAGGTCTGCAGGGGAGGGCAATCAGGCCAGAAGGGGAGGGCAGATAAGGTTGACTGGGCTGGCAGAGGAGTATAGTTGGGGGAGGACCCAGGCCTGCAGGGGAAGGTAGTTGGGAGGGACCAGATGTGCTAGTTAGATTTGGAGGGAACCAAGCCTCCAGGGGAAGACCGTTGGGGACTAGTAGGCCTGCAGGGGAAGGTAATTGGGGGCACCAGGCCTTCAGGGGAGGTCATTTGGGGAAGGAGAGACCCTGGTCAGCAGAAGAGGACAGTTAGGGGCAATCAGGCCAGCAGTGGAGGGCAGTTAGGGGCAATTAAACCAGCAGGGGAGCAGTGAGGCATCCTTCAGACTGGAAGCTGAGTGATTAGGGTGTGATCAGGCAGGCAGGCAAAAGGAGTTATGGGCAATCAGATGAGCAGTTGGAAGCCAACAGTCCTGGATTGTGAGAGGGATGTCTGACTTCAGTCAGACCTCCGTTAAGGAATCCCAGATTGGAGAAGTTGCAGGCTCTACTGAGGGACACACACCTCCCCCGCCCCATGCATGAATTTCGTGCACCAATCCTCTAGTGTATAATAATAACCAGGGCTCCTGTACCCCTTGTCTGTAAGTTCACAGACAAAAGTAAATGAATAGTTGAGTCCATTATTTATCAGCATTTTAAATATTTAATTAGGATTTGATTTCTAACCTTCAATACACATTTTAAAATGATCTTTCCTTTTCTTCTCAATTCTCCTATAACAACATCTCATGAGCCAAATTCGCTAACATTTCCTGGAAAAAGTAGCCTGTGAGCTCTTTGGTCTTTTTGTCTTTCCCTAAATTGTCGAATGTATAACCTTAATTTTTTTTATTTTTCCCTTTGCTTGTGTCTTCTTCTCACTCACTTTCCAGGTCACAATTTGGTCACTACATCTCTCCTAGAACCTCAGTTAAGCATCATAAAGTTCCAGCAACAGCCTGAAATGGGAAAATTCTCCTCAGAGAGATGAGGATCAAGAAGGAGGATGCATCTGGTTGGGCAAATACTAATGATCAAGGTTAGAGAATTCTCATGCTGTTTTAGTCTATCCTTGCACAGAACTCTTGCTCAAAAATGACAATGATGTTTGTGTTTCTGCAAAGGGTCTTCATTTTCATCCCCAAAGTGATCATAAGACTTGTCTCCAAATTAAAGTACAAGTAGATTAAAACTTTGTTTTGTTATTCCTTTTTGTTGTATGATTATTCACTTATAGGCAACTGGGAGGGAAAAAATAATAAGCAATGATAAAATTCAAACAAGCATAAATGATTCAAGAAAGTATAGGAAGAAGAAATGAATTTAGAGATAAAAAGGACAATTAGAATTAAAAACTGAAATAGAATAAGTGTCACAAGATATAAGGTGCAATTAAATGAGAAAAATAGTAAAATTGCTTGCAGTGCCAATTATTTAAGAATGCATTATGGGAAAAAATAAAAATGTGGAAGAAGAATAGATGTCAATGGAATACAAACCAAGGCCTTCACCCATGTGGATTAAACAAAAATGGAGAAAATTTTGCATAGAAACGTTGAAGATACAGCATTCAAAAATTATTCATGGATCTTTACATTGTAAGTGGAAAATTAGAACTAAACCTGAAAAATTTTAATTAACACCCAGGTGTATCATGAGCAAATGTCAGACCATCAGTGACTAAAATAAAATCTTAATTGGTCTGATTAGGCTGTTATTTAAGCAATAATATATTTCAGAAGCTACTAGTGCATATTTTCAAAATGCTGATACAATATCTGACAATCTAGAATTTAAAGGAAAATAAATTATTATCCACGAGTGTTGACAAAATAAAGACATTTTTAGATATACCAAGTCTAAAAGAGTTCACAACTTACTGTATGCTAACTTAATTTTTAAAGCGAATTCTTCAACAAATGTGAATATAGAGGGAAGAGCAGAGACCAATAAAAATCATGAAAATAGACTGACAGAATATATTGAAAGTAAAATTAACTAATTATCTATACATTGAAATAAAAACTAATTTTTAGTCTAGAACATATTAAAATTTACCTTTAAATAAAAAATAGATAGGAAAAATCATTTAGCCAAAATTAGTTTGGTTCAGTGGATAGAGTGTCAGCCTGCGGCCTGAAGGTCCCAGGTTTGATTCTGGTCAAGGGCATGTACCTTGGTTGCGGGCACATCCCCAGTAGGGGTCATGCAGGAGGCAGCTGATCTATGTTTCTAACTCTCTATCCCTC
Organism: Lasiurus borealis; assembly: GCA_004026805.1. Taxonomy (NCBI): domain Eukaryota; kingdom Metazoa; phylum Chordata; class Mammalia; order Chiroptera; family Vespertilionidae; genus Lasiurus; species Lasiurus borealis. The sequence continues at coordinate 28,163 of PVJN01019408.1, read as the reverse complement.
TCCTTTTCTCTCTGTAAAAAAATCAATAAAATATAAAAAAAAGAAAAATAATTTAGTTTGTATTTAAAATATGCTGATATCTAGAGAAGAAATACTTAATAACTTTAGAAATTTGAAATAAAAATATTAAGTTCATTATGAATATTATATATATAACACATATGAAGAATAATAAATATATAATATACAAGTATGTTTAATACATATTAATATAATCCATCATGTACTGTGTATCCAAAGTAATTACTATTCTCCACTATTTAATTCATATAAATGATATACATATGGATCCTCTGCAACTTCTCTGTTAATCAAATATATATTTGGATATTTTATATTTATCCATTTAACATTGTCTGCTGTTTTAACTGTTCTACATTTTGCCAGCCTAAGCATGCACCACAGCTTAATTACCGTTCCTTCCTTCACGGTCATGGTGAGCATTTCTTCCTTATGCATGTCTCATTTTGCCTTTTTTTTCTAGATAATGCCAAATTGCTTACAGAATTAAATTTACCCATCAGTCGTGCATGCCTCTGGTACTTAGTGTTGCATTTTGAACTTTGTGTCAATTTGCACTGTGAAATAATGGCACTTCAGTTTGCATTTCACTGATCACTAGTTTGGAGGAGTCGGTATATATTTTACTACCTTCCTGGGTCCTCTGATGAATTTTATATTCAATACTAGAAAACATTCCCATATGGCTATTTCATGTTGTTCTTTAGCAAAATAAAAGAGTAAGTCCAAAGGGTGAAATGGCAGGCTCCAGAAAGTTCCACTTAACTCTCCCTGTCTAAGAGAGTTATAAGGGGTCCCAGGATAGCAGTGGAGGGGGCATTTCCTACCAAATTTTTTTAAAAATATAGAAGAGAAACAGATAGTTATATTTGTCTTTGCATTTCTCAAAATGCTTATGAGACCTTTGAGATTTCTGAAAGAAGATTGAGAAAAATGTTAATAAAGGTACATGGATGGAACATTAAAGCATGTTAAAAATACAAAATGAGCTGAGACCGGTTTGCCTCAGTGGATAGAGCGTCAGCTTGCAGACTGAAAGGTCCCAGGTTCGATTCCAGTTGGGGGCATGTACCTTGCTTGTGGGCACATCTTCACCATGGGGCATGCAGGAGGCGGCTGATCGAGGTCTCTCTCTCATCAATGTTTCTGACTTTCTATCTCTCTCCCTTCCTCTCTGTAAAACAAGCAATAAAATATATTTAAAAAATATATAAAATGATTATCCACTCAAGAAAAATCAAAAGGTTGCAAAGGAAAAGAAAGGCTGTAAAGTGTACAGTAAAAGTGACCTAGACCCCACCTGATAAAAAGGAAGGAAGAATGGGATATGAACTCAACAAATTAAATTATTAACAGTTAAAACCACTCTGGCTGGGTAGACTAGAGTAGTGTCTCAGGCTTTAATACATTTGACTGATAAACCAGTGGTGCCCGTTGCCCCATATGCCAGCCTGAGACTCCTGCCAAGATACCCACTCCATAAAGATAAGGAAGACGGCCATTTCCCTGCCTCATCATGGGTCAACCTACAGCATAGGGAATAGAGTCAATAATATTCTAATAACTATGTATGGGGTCAGATGGCTATGAGCTTTATTGGGATGATCACTTGGGAAGTTACAGAATGTCTAATCACACCTGAAACTATTATAATATTGTATGTCACCTGGAATTAAAAAGGATTTTTAAAAAGTTTATGACCTGTATAGATGATCAGAGATATGTATATGGACTTTTTTTTCTCATGTTTTTCTGGGTCTTTCTTGACTTGCATTATGAATTACAGGCTTACTGAAGAAATTTCAGAACACACAAACAAGTTAATGAATCTCAGACCGTAGCGGGATATAATGTGATGTCCTTCAGTATAAGCAAACTTTGGGGTATATTTAAAAAAAAAACTTTTAAAAAATGTTTTTATTGATTTCTTAGAAAGAGAAAATAAGGAGAGAGAGAGATAGAAACATTGATAAGAGGGAAACATTGATCAGCTGCCTCCTACACATCCCCAAGTTGGGATTGAGCCCCCGACCCAGGCATGTGCCCTAACATGGAATCAGACTGGGACCTCCTGGCTCATGAGTCAGTGCTCAACTACAGTGCCACACCTGTGTGGCCAAGAAAACTTTAAAGAGGTTTCTTTTTTTCCAATTATCTAAAATCAAGTGACAAGATTTAAAAAATTAAATATTTAACATACTGTAAGAATTATGGGTCAAAATGTTTATTTTAAAGTTATTAAAATAAATATAACTTTAAAAATAACATGACAATTAAGGTTAAAGGTACAAATCTAATCTTGACATGGTTAATGGGTATAGAAAATATATATTCTGATGCTTTTATCTGAGAAAGCAAACATTGGGGTTGTGAACACAATACATTGCACAGACAATGTATTGTAAAGTTGTGCACTGAAACCTGTATAATTTTGTTAAGCAGTGTCATCCCAGTAAATTCAATAAAAAGGAAAAAGTAATATTAGTATAAAGCACCTAAAAAAAAAGCAATAGAAAAGATCGGCTTTTATCTCAAGTCATAGCTCAAAAGAAACCATGAGTCCATTTTAATAAAAATTCGCAACCTAGCTAGTCTGGGTTGAGAATTTTTAAGAGCTACAGGGACTTCCTCAGAAAGAAAATGTCTGCCTTAGACTTTATAATACCTTTTTCTTTTTTCTTTCAAGCAATACCTTCTATCCAAAATGGCTTTCTGTTCCTCACTTTTGTTTTGGAAAAAGGCCTGAAGTTTGTAGCTATGAGTCAAGAAGATGCGTCTATATTGAAACCTTTGCAAGCAGAAAGGAGAACTTTGAATAAATGTCTAAATAGGCACATTCGTACAGAATTCTTTGCTCATAATAGATTAAATCTGGATTAAGTTCTCATGGGAGTTTAAATGACAAAATAGATGCCCCAAAACCCATCTGAAGAATTTCCCATGTAGCAATTCAACCAAAACAGCCTTTACTATTAATTTAACCAGTAAGATAACTGGGATGACTGAATGCCTTCTATAGCTTTATGTTGGCAATAAAGAAAATGAGAGAAAATATTTGTAACAAAAAAAGCACACAGTGCCTCATAGGGTGTTATTCCTTCTGATACTCATTACATAGTTTGGGGAATCCAACTGACTTTAAGACTGTACCAGTAATATAATATTTCAAATATGCTTTAGTCTTATTGAACTAGTGAGACTAGTTCAAAACTAGTAAAATAAGAACTTAAAATCTACCTTCACAGAGTTTTTGGTAAAGTTAAATAAGTACATATGTACTCTATGTGGTGGTCTTTTTGCTAACATACATAAGATGTTCATTGATTCATTATAGGTCTGGCTCCAACAAGAATACAACATGATAAGAGAAGGTCTTTCTGATAACTATTATAGAAGTATCTTCTACATACAACAGTAAAATATAAATTAAGTCCTTCAAATTCCCACTTGGCTACTCTAAATATTTTTTAGGAATTCCTTAGCGTAATATCGGACCAGAGGTATCTTTATGTCCAGGCAATAGAGATGTGTTTGCCGATATGGTAATTAGCAGATGGATATATGCAAAAGAATACCTTGCTTTAAAACTTCAATCAAGTCAAATCAATTTATGTAATATTATAATACAGATTAATTTTTGTTATTTAAAAATAACAATTAGATTCTTAAAACATTCTTACAGTTTAATTCAAAAGGTGACTGAAATTAATTTCATTTCTTCTTAAACCTTCTCTTTCCTAAGAAAGGAATAGATACTTTCCTTTTTTAACAGCCATAATTGCGCAAGCTCAGTAAATGAATATAATTCAGTAACCCATTTAAAAATAATTTTATCATCTTAAGCCAAAAATCCCAACTTGCCTTGTAATTATTTATATTCAAATAAATTCATCCTAAACCTCCATTTAAAGAGGAACTGATCATGATACTTTCAGCTTAATTTCAGAGAAATATATATTAAGAAAGGAGATCGCTCACAGAAAATGGTTATTGGAGAATGAAAAATGCTCTGCGTGGGTTTAGCCACAGAGCCGACGATTTACATACAAACCAAGTGTTATTAATCAGTTCCAGCAAATGTTCTTTCTGAGCCCAATATCGGCAAGACCCCTGACAACAAAACTCATTATCCCGCTTTGATATATCAGTTGAGACCTACTTTCCATCCTTTGGATAGCTGTTCTGAATATTTGCCTCCAGAATTTATGAGAAATCTATGTTGCTATGTATTTCCTTTTGTTCACTGATCATTTAAGACCTGCTTTTCCCTTCAGGAAACTCTCATCGCAAATAGAAAAAAAAATTACTATGTTGTAAGGGTCTATTGTATGCTAGGCAGTGTCCTAGATACATAATTGTCACTTTCATCCTGAGAATGAAGCTTTATTCACTGCCTGCACACTGTTAACCTGTGTAATATTGACCGAATAATTTCACAGTTCAAAACCTTTATCTTCTTCCATAAAATGAAAGTAAATAAACAAATAACATTCGATGAGGTTTTTTTAAGATCAAAGGATGGTAAATACCAAGTAGGTCTTATTCACCTTCACAGTCTTCATGTTTTTACATATTAGCACTTAGAAGTCATTTCCTATGTTGAGTCACCTTTCAATGTTCAATGACATTACATTAATTGTTGTACACAAAAAGGTAAATGGAGGGCAGAGGAGAGATCACATGTTTCCATCATATGTTTAACTAAAAGACTAGAAATATCTAAAAGTACCATAAGAGTGAGTTAAGTGAAACAGAATCTATGCTGAGTAAATGGTTTGGATTAACTGGGTGATGTACTAAATTTAACTCTGATGTTAATAAAGTTGTTTTGTTTTCTTTTTTTCTTTGTGTTCTTGAACAGGAACATGTTCAAATAACTCTTAAACATGCAAATACTAACTGTAGCCGTTGACACTTGGGGTGTGTTTTGACCATAATGTTTTAATAACTTTTCCTACTTATGCCTCATGCTGCTTGACTTACACTGTCAAGTTTTGAAAGACTTATCTTTCCTTCATCTTAAGGGCAAAATGTGGAAGTTCTTCTCTTATATTTCACTCAATAAAATGTTTACTTCAAAGAGAGAAATGTAAAGCTCATTAGCGTGAAATATGACACTTGCTGATATTGTACATTATTCTGGCCGTCAACTAAAAGCATTATAAGAACAGAACAAATGTAAAAATTTCGAGTAATTGAGTGTAAGAAATGTGTTTGTTTTTATTGTTTATTTAACATGACTCTAGAACAGTGGTTCTCAACCTTTCTAATGCTGCAACCATTTAATACAGTTCCTCGTGTTGTGGTGAATCATAATGTAAATATCTGTGTTTTCTGATGGTCTTAGGCGACCCTGCTAGTGGTTCTCTACCTGCGGGTAACTGCTGTAGAGCCTAAGACCATCAGAAAACAGGTCATGACCAAAGGTTGAGAACCGCTGCTCTAGAACAATCCTAAAGGGAAGCAACATTTAAAATAGTAGAGCTTTGCCCTGTGTTGGTTGGATGTCATCTTATGTACCAAGGGTTTACAGAATCTATGGGGGGCTGATGGGGAGAGGAATTGGGGGAGGGGCCTCAGTGTAGGGCAGCCAATCAATGTTTCTCTCTGGCATGGGTGTTTCTCCCTCTCCCTTCCTTTCTCTCTAAAAATCAATACAAAAATATTTAATAGTACAGTTCCTCTTATATAATCAGAGAGATGCGTTGGTTGTCAGATCTTTATGTATGCATGACCCTGCTTTATAAACAGATTAGAACAAAATAACTTAATTTTACCTTAAATTAATTTGGGTAGCCTCTGTGAATATTTAGCTACTCTAATAGGACAGAGTTCACTCTAACTGCACATCCAGATCTTTCCCTTGAAAAAGTTGTAGAAAATAGGTTATTTTGCTTATTTGGCTAATTTAGAAAGTGATTAATTGTAAAACCACCAGGGAATTCTCCAATTTAATAAATAAAATATATGCATATATATATATTTTTTGGATTATGCTCTCGCATCAATTTCTGTAGTTGATAGATTATAAAGAAGAAAAAATTCTCTATGGTTTGAAAAAATGTTTTGGACCAATATATGAGAGATGTATAAATAAGTCTACTTTCATTATTCAGTATTCAGGTATTGTTTAATTTATCTATTATAGAACTACTTATTGGTCAAATATGTACACCAAACAGTAACTTTCTCTAATAGCCTTCTTAATATTTGACTTGAAACCAAATGTCAGAGGAAATAAACATTAAAAATGATTATAAAAATCAAGATGTTTGCTTATTTTTTAAAAATCTATGTTTATTATGTATATTCAGAAAAGATAAGAACATAAATATGTATGTGTGTGTTTACTCTAGTTTGTGTGCACACATAACTCTTATTTCCATACCATTTAAAGCATGATCATTATTAATTATAATATATTCTGAATAATTACCATATTATTAAGCATTATCAAAGAATTTGATTTGTGAAGATAAACTAAGTTTTCACTGTTTGGATACAATAAAATATACCTAAGAAATTTAGCTTTCAGATTTGTCCATTATATATAAATCTCTTTGTCTATCTTAAAATTAACTATAAAGATACTATTTTATCAGAGGCACTGGAATTTAAAATTTCAGACATTTTGACAAATTACCTATAAAATAATGACAAAGGATCTAACTCAGATTAAAACATAACATACTGTGCATTGCTAAATATATTCACCTCATGATATTATTTTTATATAACAAAAATTTAAACCATGTTAAGTATATTATAATCTAAATATATAAAGAGCCAGAGGCCATAACATCCAAAACGACCAAAGGCTCAATTGACCAGAAGTCAGTCCTACAGTCAAGGCTGGGTTGCCGTGAAGACCCAGCACTGGCTGCAGAGGGGCTATGGATCCGGCCCAGATAGAAGCTGGGAGACAGAAGTAGGGTCTGATCTGTAGCCTCCATGTCAGCTATTGATCAGCCCTTGCCTCCCTCTTTCTCTCAGGGCCTGGCCAGCAGCCACACCTCTCTTTCTCTCAGGCCTCTACTGGAGCTGCTGATCAGCCCTGCATCTCTGATCAGGCCTGTTAATAGGCCTGGAGATGCTGACTAGCATAGAAATCAACCAATCAGAACCAACTCTGAGTGAAGTGCGAGGAGCCAACAGTTGCAGAGCTTTTGATGCTGACTGGGATGGAAACTGACCAAGCAGAGCCTAATCTGGGTGAACTGCAAAGACAGAACCTAAGGTGGAGGCTGAGGAGAGGTTTTAAGGGCAACAGCCGTCTGGTGTAAGGTATAACAAAGCAGTTCAATTTTTCAATGACTGGTTTGGCAGTATAGTGCATATGCTGGCTATCAGTCCAGATATAAGGATTATGTATTTTTGTCTGCCAAGAGCATCTCCTCCTGATCAAAAAGGCTTTCCTCTTTCCCATTTATGCAATCCTATCCTATATAACCTATTTTTACTACTAAAAGGGTAATATGCTCATTAGACTGGGTTGACTGGCCATCTTCATGGTGGTGGGGGCTGAGGCAGAGGCCATTAGGGACAATCAGGCAAGCAGGGGAGGACAGTTGGGGGTGAGGTCAGACCTGCAGGGGAGGACAGCTGGGGGCAAGATCAGGCAGGCAGGGGAGGGCACTTAGGGGTGATCAGGCACGCAGAGGCAGGGTGAGGGTAATCAGGCAGGCAGGCAGAGGCAGTTAGGGGCGATTAGGCAGGCAGGCAGGTGAGCAGATTGGAGCCAGTGGCCCCAGAATGAAAGAGGGATGCCCGACCCTGTGGGATTGGGCCTAAACCAGTGGTCAGGCATTCCTCAAGGGGTCCCCAATCAGAGAGGGTACAGGCTGGGCTAAGGGAACCTCCCCCATACATGAATTTCATGAACCAGCCACTAGTATATCACAATAGTACCAGAACATAACAAAAACTTAGAATGTTTTTTAAAATCACCAAAAAAGCAGTTAGATTCACAGTAAAAAAAAAAAAAAAAAAAAAATATATATATATATATATATATATATATATGATAAACATAGCCTAAATTACTTTCAATAGAGGATGGGGGCAAACAGATGATGGCACAATTCTCCCTTAGAATCAATTAATAATGGAAACATGGTTGCAGAGGTCCCTGGAGACAATGTCAGCATGATTACTTGGAAAATTGCATCGGAAATAATTGAAACTATATTTTGCTTGACTCCAGCAGCAGATAAAAGAGATCTTTGCTTCCTGTAATAGAGTCTGAGAGACAGGGCAGCGGTCCTAGCAACAACCCTCGAGCATGCTGTAGCTGCATACCCGGAAGACAAAAGATGGGCACCTTCTATGTTGACCCTCCCTTTACATCAAACCAACTTCTAGTAATTGATAACTGAAATAAGAAAAAAAAAGAATATTTAACAGCAATGATTAGCAGATAACAAAAACTCACCAAACTTGGAAGAAAGTCTAACAATTCTAAAGAAAGGAATCTATTTTACAAACAAAATACATAACACATGGAGAAGCAAGTGTAATTTCAAAAAGACTTCAAACTGAATTACTGATGTAAAAGTTTAAGGCAAGGGCTAGCATGCCAAATGCAATTTACACTAGGCATGCGTGCTCCTCACTAACATGCAAATTCCGCAAGAGCAATTGCTTTTCTCTTTTGGTCAATGCTAATATCCCAGCTGACAGTAAGTTTTGAATAAAGGGATCGAATCGTAGCCCAGATGGTGTGACACAGTGATTGAGCATCATCCCGTGAACCCAAGTTGCTGGTTCAATTCCTGGTCAGGACGCATGCCTGGGTGGCTGGCTCAGTCCCCAGTATGGGGGTGTGTGAGAGGCAACCAACATTTCTCTCTCATTGATGGTTCTATCTCTCAATCCCTCTCTCTAAAACCAATTTAAAAATGTATTTTACACCGAACCATCCTCCCCCCTGGAAATTCTGGTTCCTTTCTTTTCTCACTCATCTCTGATTAGTAAAAGCCCAATTATATTGTAAACTAATGTATTCAAGTACACCTGCAATTCATCACTCAAAGACAGATGCATTTGGTACATTTTTTTTCTTCCCAGTTTATCAATGATGACAGTTGTAGCAAATATTTTATCGCTGTGATTCTGGCCAGCATTTTTCATCCTGATAAGTTCACTTGTCGCCTGCCACCTAGCCTTAAAGCCACTGTCACAAGTATTTTTTTTTTATTTTATGTTATGACAACCTCTACTTTTAGGTTACAATTTCTATATTAATTAACTTTTGCCAAGTTAGATGGTATAATGACCAACCTTAAAATCTCAATTGGCTACAAAATAATTTATTTCTAATTCACATTACACAGATTTTATGTCAGCTATTGTTTTCTTCTTTCCTTATATGCATTTTCTAAAAAAAAAAATTCTCAAATTAAGACTCAGACTCTAGGCAAAGACCACATTAAGGTCTGGTTGCATTAATTTTGTCCTCAATAAATCTTAATAGTTAGACAACATGAGTAAAAAAAGAGATCAAGCATATGGTTGTATTGGTAGTCTGAAAGTTTAAAGCACCTTTTATTAAGTCTTGAGAGAGGAATATAGCTGAGGGGAATTGTTGATATTGCTTTTGGCATACAGAACTGACTGAAATCAAGTAGTTCAATGTTTTTAAGAGAGTTAAAACTATTATTGTAGAGGAAAGTTCCCTATTATGGGAATAAAAGGACATTACACATTTGCTTGAATGGTTTCAGAAATAATTAGGACCGATGACTATTCTGCTCTCCTCCTTCCTTCCTTTTTCAAATGGAAATGTCCACGAGAGCTGTTGTTTCCATTCCACCACTACATTTCTTTTTTTACCTTTTTTATCAGAGCAAGACATATATTTATTGTGGTAAAATACCCGTCAAATTGGCCATTTTAAACATTTTTATTGGATTTATTGGGATGACATTGGTTCATAAAATTATATAGTATCAGGTGACAATTCTACAACACATCATCTGTACACTGTATTGTGAGTTCACCAACCCAAGTCAAGTCTCTGTCCATCCCCCACCCTTACACCCTCCCTCACCTCCTTCCAACCCTATTACCCCAAGTTATCACCGCACTACATTCCTGTATGTTGGGCACTTTCAGGCCATACATCTCTGCATAACTTATAATTTCAGTATATAGATTCCTTGCTACAAAGGGACTCAATATCAACTTTGGTTTGATCACGAATTCCTATACTTTGAGTCAGATGTGTGATTGAACTTCCGGGGTGTTGGGTAATCTTGCAACTTGCTCACAGGAAGAAAAAACAACTATTTGAAATAGCAAGGAAGCCAGTGGGAGATGGTGTCACTTGTTCACCATTGCCTGTTTGCTCTTCCCCCTTTCCATGCTGTTCTGGAAGGAGAGGGTATTTTCCCTCCATGAGAATAGCCCGATGGCTGGGCACCAACATGGGAGGCTGTGTAGCACCAAGTCAAACCCAGACAACTGAGGGGTTTCCCATGACAACACTGAGTCAAACCCAGTAGATTTACAACCAACCTGCGGCACTCATGTTATGTAACAAGAAGTACATATGTATTCCTGGAGGAGAATGAAATTCGCGGATTGCTTTGGCAACAAGGGAAGTCTCAGTTACAGCTTCTTTCTCTGGCATCTACATTTCTCAGGGGCCTCTCACAGCTTATTTTTCGTTTTCTTTCAGCTCTTTTAAATTTCTTTTCATTCTGCTTTCAATCTACTGCCCTTATCCTTTTCCCACACTCAGTTTCTTTTTAAAATAAAGAGATTTTTATTGATGTCAGAGAGGAAGGAGAGAAAGAGATAGAAACATCAGTGATGAGAGAGAACTACTGATTAGTCAACTTGAGCCTGTAACCCCGGGCATGTGCCCTGACCGGGGATTGAACCAGGAACTCCTGGTTCATAGATCTGTGCTCAGCTACTGAGTCCAGATCCACTTTCCAAACAAATTCTTCACCTCTCCGCTCAAAATACATTTTTCTGGAAAGCACTTTTAGGATCCTTAGATTAGGGGTTGGTTACCTGTTATAGGGCATCTTTGCACTTTTTTTTTTTCTTAAAATTAAACAAAGTTTACATTTGTATATTTTTGATTATGCAATTCTTTGAAGAAAAAAAAAACACAATAAAAAACATTGGTCTCTTCAACAAGACTACAGTATCATGTCATGAGGGTAGAAACTCCAAACTGCAAGAATGCTTATCTTGCAGGTGCAGAATATTACAGATTCCAGGGCAGGAGAAATAAAGAAATTCAGACAGGAAAGTCCATTTCTGTCCCTGAAACAGTTGCATGGCAATAAATAATTATTGTCTGAATAAATACACCTCAAATAGCTCTAGCCATGAAGTCAGGCTCCACAGTTCTATAGAACTAGCTTCTTTCTGGATATTTTCCTTGAGGATTTGACTAATTTGTACCTATTCATTCCATAAAACTAAAAAAGTGGTTCTGGATAATTCTCTTCAAATATTTCTCCCACCCCGAGTGTAATCTATTTGCTCCCTGACATGTCTTTGTCTCTGCTAAGGTCCCCAGACCCCTGGTTCTGTGTCCCGAAACTGCTCTGCATAAAGCCTGCTGGGGGCCCTGGAATAGACAATGAGATGCAATGTAAACGAATGTTCTGGTGGAATTCTGTTTATGGCAAATAATATCAGAATGTTTGCAGGATAATATTTAAATTAACTCTTGCGCCCAGATGATTATTTCCTGTTTTAGAACGGGTGTTTCTATTAAAAGCGCACTTGAAATGTTCAAATGAAATCATCTTGAGGTTAAGGAATGGCCCAGGGCAGCTTCGCAGGAGAAGATAAGAAGGCAATCTTCATTCTATCCCAAAGACTTAGGAAGTCCCCTCCCCTCCTCCTTTCCTGTGTCAAGTCACAGCTACTTTGTTTATCGTCAGCTTCAATGTTCTCTTTGACAAAACAGTGTCTTGACGCTTAAACATAAACACATGCTGACAGAGTGACATGAGTTTATTTACCGGTTTCATGCAAATCACCTTCCTTTGGGTATCGTTATCTTAAGAAAATAGGAGAAAACAATGTCATGCATTGTTGCAAATATTAAAATAGTCTACCCATACATAGAGGATATGATATCTGCTAATGAAGAGTTTGCTCTCAACTAGCATTTCCCTCTGTTATTTCCTGGAAGCATTAGGCTAAAGGCCACTTAAAATGTTTCTAGGATAAAAATCAATCCTCATTAAACATTTTTCCTGTTTTTCTGTTAATCCAGTGTTATTCTCCAGAAAGTAATGTACTATCAAGACAAGTTTTATCTTTCTTTTTTATTTATTTTTTATTTTTTAAATGTATTTTATTGATTTTTTACAGAGAGGAAGGGAGAGGGATAGAGAGTTAGAAACATCAATGAGAGAGACATCGATCAGCCGCCTCCTGCACACTCCCCACTGGGGATGTGTCCGCAACCAGGATCCATGCCCTTGACCGGAATTGAACCTGGGACCTTTCAATCCATAGGCTGACACTCTATCCACTGAGCCAAACCGGTTTTGGCTATCTTTCTTTTTTAAGATGTTTTCCCTTTTTTTATTGTTTAAAGTATTACAAATAGTAGTGCATATGTCTCCTTTTTTTTTTTCTTCTCCCATTGACCCACCCGGGCCTACCATACCCCCCTCCTCCAATACCTGACCACACCTGTCCCTCCCAGTGTCTTGTATCCATTGGCCATGCTTACATACATGCATACAAGTCCTTCGGTTGATCTCTTACAGCCCCCCTTCCCCAACCTCCCCTGCTTTCCCGCTGTAGCATGACAGTCTGTTCAATGCTTCTTTACCTCTGTATCTGTTTCCAACCCTCCTCCCCCCGATTCTTTTCTTTAAAAACATCTTGCCTCTGCAGACTAGAAATAAACCTGTAAGAACAAAAAAATGTTTGAGTCCCAGTTTCAATGACCAACAGTTCTGAGTCCCAGTGTCAATGTCAAACAGTTCCTTATGTGCACACGTCAGCAATGCTATCTGGATGGTGGACAAATGGTGGCAATGCAGGCCCGACCCTCTCTGGTTTGGTCCAGCTGTGCGTCGCTACAGGTTGCCTAGGACCAAGTTTTATCTTTCAATTCAATTTTTACTTCAACAACCGTGTCACTGCTTATCTCTGAAGGTCTTCTAGAATGTGAGATGGATCACTATTGGCCTTATAAGCTCAGTATAGGTATCTGATCTCTAGCTTTTCTGGAAGTTTGAGGACCAATCCCATACATCAACCCCCTCCTGTTTCCACACTGAAAAGTAAACCCTGCAAATCAAAACACCGCACATTTATCTTTGAGGACAACGCACGCAGCAAAACGCCTAGAAGCAAAAGATGAAGTTCCTCCTTTTTTTGAGCAACTGAGTAATAACTACAAGCGCTGTGAATAAAGATAAAGTTATCTCTTCTGTGTTCAGAGTCAAGCACATTATTTGACTTGATTGCATCTGTGTCGGAGAATTCTATCCCTCGCTACACACAACGCGAAGAACCTGTTTCCTTTCATTGATTCTCAGTTTCTCCGCCGTTAATTTCATTGATCGATTAGCAGGCTTTCAAATTAAAGAAAAGTAAAGCTCAAACAATGATGTTCCATCCATTAATATTACAGATTTTTTTAAAATTCTTTTTGGAGGGGTACGGTGGGCATGACAGTACTTACTGTTGTAGCTTTTTTTTAATATATCATCAGAGAGAAGAAGGCAAAGGTAAAACATGCATAACAATAAAAACCTGGTGCTTAGTTTTTTGGTTTTGTTTTTATATTTCTTATTGATTTTTGACAGAGAGGAAGGGAAAGGGATAGTTAGAAACATCGATGAGAGAGAGACATTGATCAGCTGCCTCCTGCACACCCCCACTGGGGATGTGCCCGCAACCAAAACACATGCCCTTGACCGGAATGGAACCTGGGTCCTTTCAGTCTGCAGGCCAACGCTCTATCCACTGAGCCAAACCAGTTTGGGCATAAAATTCTAGTGCTTATAATACTCCTTGATGTTTACAAAATAAACAGCCAGGGTTTATTAAATAAATAAACCAAGACTTAGGAACAAAGCAATCAATACCCAATGCATTCAACACATAGTCAATAGATAAATATTTATCGGTGGCCTACTTGTGCCAAGATGGTGGAAAAGCTGTCCAAATGCGGATGAGAAGTTGAGAGGAGTTAGAACAGGGTTAGACAGATAGGTTAAGAGATAGAAGAAGAAGAAAGTACAGACATAATTGCAAGGCGGAGCTTTAAACCACAAGGATGTTTATCTTGGAGGTGCGAATGTTCCAGGGCAGGAGGAACAGGGAAACTGAGGCAGGCAAGTTAAAACCAGGCCAAGCAGGGTGAGCAATGAGCAGCCAGCTTGTAAGGAACAAACCATGATCTTCTCCAGTGAAGGACACAGAGCAAATGGTTAAAAAAAACCTGCCTTTTAAGAGAAGGCAGAAAGGAGGGGGGTGGGAAAGAAGGAAAGGAAAAAAGGGCCATTTTACTCTCTTAGAGACACAGGCAATCTCAAGGCTGGCAAGATAAATTTGCCAGGTGCCTTTCATGATTCTGGGAAGGCCACAACCAAATTAAAAAAAAGGGGAGGGGGTGGGCTTGAGAATTAATATACACCAAAATGGTCAGCAGAGGAATTTTGAAGCTTATAGAGATGAGGGTATATAAAACCTCAGACCCCGCACACAACTGGCTCTTCGGATTACCCTGTTTCCCCGAAAATAAGACAGGGTCTTATATTAATTTTTGCTCCCAAAGATGTGCTAGGTCTTATTTTCAGGGGATGTCTTATTTTTTCCATGAAGAAGAATATAGTACACATTTATTGTTGAACAAAAAAAAAAAAGGAAATTTATTATCTGTCTTCGGTACAGTAGTTGTTATCACAAACCAGCTCACTGATTGGCCACAGCGCAGCCGGAGCTGTTCAGGCAGTGCGATGTCTCTTTAAATCAGGAGTCAGATGCCTGATGGTAGCTTCAGGGGCCTTATATTCCGGGAAGGCCTTATGTTCAGGGGAGACCTTATTATCGGGGAGGTCTTATTTTCAGGGAGATGCCTATATGACAGCGAAAGGCAAAACTGGAAGTAGGTCATATTTTCGGGGGATGTCTTACTTTCAGGGAAACAGGGTAGCTGATAGCCTATTTGTGCTTCATCACCAGATGTATAGGTTTGCTTGCTTTTGTTTTTGTTTTCGATAGAGATGCATGCTTTGTTTGCCTTAATAATTTGACTTTTCCCAACGCAGTGAAGATCTCTCATAAAATTCATTTAAATGAGAGGACAAGGATTGAGGCTGGGGACACCCCTCCTCCACTGACTCAGGGGTAACACCTCTCTGGTGCCTACAACAAAGCCATAGTTCTGCCCTCAAGAAACATATAAACAATTGGAGGCCACTTGTTGGTTAGCACATGGTGCACCAAGAAGACAGAGCAGGTACTGCCAACTCGAGAAGTCACGAAGCTTCTCATGTATTCATTTTAATATTATTCATTCTCTTTTTTAAAAATATATATTTTATTGATTTTTTTTTTACAGAGAGGAAGGGAGAGGGATAGAGAGTCAAAACATTAATGAGAGAGAGACATCAATCAGCCACCTTCTGTACACCCCCACTGGGGATGTGCCCGAAACCAAGATACATGCCCTTGACCAGAATTGAATCTGGGACCTTTCAGTCCGCAGGCTGATGCTCTATCCACTGAGCCAAACTGGTTTCGGTTTATTCATTCATTTTCTCTTTTCATATTTTCACTCATTGTCATAACATTTATATGGATAATGATAATTTTCATTATCTTATTGGAGATAGAAATTAAATATTTTGATGAGTGACCTTTGAAGCAGATTTATAAAACTTGAACCCATTTCTTATATTTATCATAATCTAGTCCAGAACTGAGCTAATAGAATTCTAATTGATTTTATAGGTTATGTATTTATTACTACTTATCTGTCTGAAATTTTAATAATATACTCCTCATGCTAAGAATAAGGCTAGCCTTAAGAAAATTGTGTTCAACTATTCAAAGTACCTATTATGTCCATTACATTCCAGTGGTATGGCATTGAAAAACCATATAAGCCACAGAATATGTAGAAAATTTCGTGAGAGGGATGTAACAGAGTGATACCATAGAAAAAGCTAAGTGGCTATTTTAATGGAAGGTCCTGAAGAAGTGACAATTGATATGAGACATGAAGAAGTTAGTTACATGAAGATCTGAAATAAGGTCAAATTGAGAGAAAAATCTATGTAAAAGTTCTTGTTTGGGAAATAATTTTAGCCATTTGGAAATACAAAAAAGAAGGCAATTGTATTTGGAGTGCAGTGAGAATGGGGGCATTGTATGATATACAGTACCAATAACGTGTGAAAGGCTAAATTTAAACAGGTCATCATAGGCTTTAGTACGCCAGAATAACGAGGTTAAAATGTGTTTAGAATTTAGTATAAAGTCTTGAGCAGCAATTATTCTCAACAGGCAATGATTCCCTAACCCCTCTCCCCCAGGGGACATCTGGCAATGTCAATAAATTTTTGTTTGTCATAAATAGGAAGGGAAGGTGCTCTTGGCATTTAGTGAATTGCATGCAGGGATGTTGCTAACTATTCTATAATACACAGGAGAATTCCCCATAACAAAGCAGTATGTTGCATACAATGTCAAGAGTACCAAGGTTGAGCAACCTTATTTTGGAGATTGTACAAAGGAAAGCATCAAGTGAGATAATATTTCTAGTACTTTAAATTCCCTGAATGTTTGTTGGAAATTATAGAACAGAGAGCATGGAACCTTCATCACAAGAAGATACCTTAATAAGTCAAAAAACAAGATATTATAATACATTAATCAGATATGTTCTTTATGTAGTTTTACTTAAAAATATATGGTTTAACCTGTATCTTACAACATGTATATGTCATACTCTAACTAGGTTCTAATGCATTTGTATTCTCTTTACCGCTTGCCTCAAAGCCTTTCAGCTTAACAACTTGGACAATAGAGAAAACAATAAATCAATCCATCACAAACAGTATTTTTAAAGTAAAGTCTCATATTTGTCTTATTCCCAGCCCTGCAATACTATTTTTTATTTATTTTGTTCT
Source organism: Lasiurus borealis (assembly GCA_004026805.1). NCBI lineage: Eukaryota > Metazoa > Chordata > Mammalia > Chiroptera > Vespertilionidae > Lasiurus > Lasiurus borealis. Next base: position 11,013 of record PVJN01019408.1, on the reverse strand, counting down.
CTTTAGAAACATAATAAATATAATAAGAAGTTTCTTTCCATGACAATTTATATTACCAGAAAGATGAAATGTGAAAGCCAAACATTCATTAATAACCATTACTTGTATACTATTTCTACTTCTCAAATATGATCCACAGAAGATCAAAATATCATGGAGATGTTTTCTTCTTTAACTCTAGGAAATTTGATTAAGTTCCTATACATTCAAACATTAATCAGTGAAAAAGAGTATGTGAACTAAAGCAAAAAAAAAGGAGAAATAATTTTGATATTTTAGAAAACAATTCTGGACTTTTAGCAATTGGAAATTTTAAAAGACTTTTCAAATTTGCCAAGTTCTTTGGATCAAGGGTAATGAAAAGCAAGAGGGATCATTTCTTTCAAAGACCTGTGATCAGCATTGACCTATCATGACTTTCTATGCTTTGTAGAAAGCCATTCATTCACATTTCAACTTTGCCATTCATATTTTTGGACAAAACATAGTCAAACTTCGCTAAGCCAAAATTACTTCTTTATAAACCAACATTATTATCAGATATTAAATAACAAAATGATACATAAAATGTATAGTACATGCTTTTAATGTAAAACAAATATATTAAAAAGACTCCGGTTTTCTACCCAAAATGTGTGGTCACTTTTGGATTCCCATATTCTAATGAGGCAAACATATTTGGCTAACTCTTTATCAAAATTGAAAGCAAGAACTGATTTGAAGACAGGCTATTCCCTCCCAATTAATTGTCCAAGTGAAACATATATTTATGTATATTTATATATATATTTGCCAGGCCCGACACTCAGCTGTTCTGAGATCAATCAATAAGTAAACCTCTATCAGCTCAGTTCATAACTGTAGGAAAGAGCAAACATCTCCTTAATTATTTGAGGATGGCAGAGACCAAAGAGTGATTGGACTTTGGGGCATAGGTGTGCAAGAAAAAAATAGTTTAATCCAAAGAATGAATGGAAGCTTTATCACAGAAATAAGGGAAAGGAGAGGTTGAAGCAAAGAAATTGAAGGAATGGAAAAGTCAGGCTTTCTATTATGCATTCTGTATCAAAACAGGTGAAGCACAAATTTTCCATGTTATCTTATTGGATACTCCTAACTAAAGAGTAAAGGCAATATTATAGTCCCATTTTACCTAATAAAATAGTAAAAGATGCAAATTGTCCATATCTTCATGACACCTACCAGCCAATCAGGAGTGAGTATGCAAATTACCACAACAAAGATGGAAGTTTAATTTGCTAACAGAGGCACCCAACGGCTTGGGACAGGGCAGGACACTTGCATCGTTGCTATGGTTCCGTACCGCCCCAGCCACTCCAGGCTGGAGCGAAGGCTGTGCTGGCAGCCAGGGGAAGGAAGGCCCATTCTTGTATGAATTTTCATGCATCGGGCCTCTAATAGATAATAAAACAGAATATAGAGAGAGGCTAAATCAATTGCTTACATATTTACCCTAGAAGCCCAATGCACAAAATTCATACACAGGTAGGGTCCTCAGGCCTGGCCAGCAATCAGGACATTCCCCCGGCTGCTGATGCAGGCTGAGGCCTTCTTTCATTCCACACCACCCCCTAGTGGTCAGTGCATATCATGGCGGGCAGTTGAACTCCTGGATAGTCAAATTCCTGAAGGGATAATTTGCATATTAGCCTTTTATTATATAGGGTTAGAAAGATTAGAGCTGGGATTTTCACATAAGTTTTGTCTTGTGCAAAGCCAATGATTTCTCTCTGGAGTAAAAAATTATAGTGCTTTATGCAATAAAGTAGCAATGAAGCATTGAGCTCAATAGCACACAATACCTTCTCATGTATAAGTTAAAGCAAATACTTAACATACAAAGACAAAGAAGATGAAGCTCAGACAAAATGTATGGTCACAAAAGGTATATCACCAGTCACAAATTACCATATATAGGAGATGATTAATTAGGACTTAGTTCACTCTCAGAGTTTAAGAAGGAGAATAGGGCAAAGTTACTCTTAACCTACTTGGTAGGTGGATGAGGGCAAAGGGGGGATAAATGGAAACAGAAAAAGACTTTGCCTTGGGTAATGGGCACACAATTTGGTGTGCAGATGAGGTTTGGTTGAGTTGTACACTTGAACCCCTTATGGTAACAATTGTCACCCCAATGAATTCAATAAAACAAAACAAGACAAACACACCACCCAAAACACAATTTCTTCCACAAATTACATGGCAATGTTTTCTGAGTCTCGTTTTGTTTCTTTTGGTTTCCTCTTCAGAGATAATGCTACTGATAAGTGAGGGTAGTTTCCTCATTTCAAAATACTTTAATTTTTGCCAAAACCGGTTTGGCTCAGTGGATAAAGCATCAGTCTGCGAACTGAAAGGTCTCAGGTTTGATTCTGGCCACGGGCATGTACTTGGTTGTGGGCACATCCCCAGTAGGGGGCATGCAACAGGCAGCTGATCAATGTCTCTCTCTCATTGATGTTTCTAACTCTCCCTCTCCCTTCCTCTCTATAAAAAAATCAATAAAACATATTAAAAACATAAAATGGTTTAATTTTCTCATTTCAGATAAATATACTTATTTAGAAATCACATTTCAATATAGTTTTTCCTGACCTTTTCCTTTGGGAAAATATTACAAGCCCTTAAAAAAAAGTGTAAAAGAGATTGACAATGAACATGATTGAAATGAGAATTATAGGAAAATTTTAAGATCACAAAAATGTAGTTATAATTTATAATATTTTTTAACTAAGCTATTACCTCCCAATACACTGTTTTCATGCCTAGGATTTGAATAAAACATTTCTATATTTTTTTAATACAGACTTTCAATTATTTTTTCTCTTCTGAAATGGATACATGTCTCTGTGGTTTTGTGTAATTAAATGCCAAGTAATATTTAACAACTGGTGATCAACTTTTTAGGATATCGGGCTGAAAATAAAGGAAAACATACATATATATACACTTATTTGAAAAGAGTGACCTTTTTCTTATAACTATATCTACAGGGAGCCTGGAACATGTCAGCAGAATGAAGAACTGAAAATCAGGACGGAGGCATGATATTTGGGGGGATTAGGGAAGCGACTCAAAATTCTTGTTTCTTTGACCTCATCTGCTCATTGCACTCCTTTTATTAGGTGATCCCTTCTTTCTTCTCTCTGAACTTTAGCCTTGTTTCTTCTGAACTAATTTAGTTTCTTCCAGCTTAAAACCTCTCAATTTCCTACTTCACTGGGAAAAATAAAACAAGAATATATAAATAAATAAAACTTGGGAGTAAATTCTGTCTGGTGAAGACTAAACCACAGCTAAAATGGATTCTCTCAATAACCAAAAGCAAATCATAGAATCCTTCCTCCCTAACCCCATGAAGGATTTCACAGGTAGCATCTGATGATAAAGACCTCCTAGCAGAGCTACAACTTTTAAAGCTTACCTCAGGAAAATATTTTACAAAACTATCTTATGAACATATTTTTAATCAAATGTATTTCGGGGTAATTATTTTAATACATTTCACATGGAAAGTGCAAAATTTTTCTAAATGTATGAGGAATATTAAAAATTAACAAAAATAAAATTGGAAGACGTTTTAACAATACTGAAATTATAATATGTAGCAAGGGAAAGTTGTCACATTTTTATCTTCCAACGCAGGTCATGGGCATATAATTTTTGTCAGATTGAGCTTTTATAAGTCTAACTTTTCTCAGGTCTGAAATGGATTAACTAAACAGAGATTGGTACTATATTTGACAGTGATTAATAAACTGTAAACTTGATAATAAATATTAAATCTGACACTTTTGTATACGTAATTGGTTGCATTTCTCAGGCAAATTTTTGAGTGGCTTCTGAAAATTGCTTCTCTAGCAGTTTTATGACATTTAAAATAGGCTATGTCAACTAAAAATATGTTTAGTCTATTGTAATTTCCTTTCTCTAAATTCACTCTTATGTATTTGATAAAGCCTTCAGATTTCTCAAACAGAGGAAAGAACAAAAAAAAAATTGTTTTATTTAGATTGCTTTTTATTTGTGTGCATTTGGGTTACATGAAAAAAACAGCTACTTCTGAAATTGTTTCCTTAAAGTATATAAGCATTTTAATATGAAACAGAAAAAAAAGTATTGAGATAATATTGAGGGGATATCAAAAGTATTACATGCCCAGATTTATCTGCAAAGATTATTCCACTTTCATTTTTCCTTAACCATTCTTATTCTCTCTCTAAAGTAGTTCTTCGGTACTTGTCCTTAGCTTATATGCAAAGGGTAGAATAGTGATTACAGGAAATGAAGACTCCATTAGCTTGAGTGGTGCCCTTTGGCTAATAGGCATAATATTCTTAAACTAGAGTACTTCACACTGCCAATCTCTGCTAATGGAGAACCACTACACGTATATCTAAGGCTGTCCTTAAATACGTTTTCTCTCTACAAAGAATTGGACAGAAACAGGTAGAACATGAAAAATCATTCATTAAGTACCGCAAGAAAGCCATTAGGGTCATAATTCCCAAGCATTAAGAAAAAGATAATGAGCCTTAGAGAAGAATAATCTTGCATACGTACATATGTCATCTACTTATTCCTGATAGGGAAGAAGAAAGAGGTTAATATATTCTCATTGATATATAAAGAATTTCTGCAGAGGAAAACACTATCTCATGTAGATCCATAGAAGGTGATTGCAAAAGTATTCACACCTAACTTAAAAAGATAGAGTGTTGATCTGCAGAGGGAAGGGTCCCAGGTCTGATTTCGGTCAAGGGCATGTACCTTAGTTGCAGGTTACTCCCTGCCCAGGCTCCTGGTATGTGGAGGAGACAACCAACGGATGTGTTTCTCTCACATCGGTATTTCTCTTTGTCTTTCCCTCTCTCTTCCACCTCTCCCTAAAAATCAATAGACAAACATCTTCAGGTGAGAATTTTTTTAAAGGATTTCAGAGAATGATAGTGCAATCTCAGAGCCCTTATAAAAGAAGGTGAGAGGAGAAAAGAGTAGAACTAATGAAGAAAGAAGAAAGAAAGAAAGAAAGAAAGAAAGAAAGAAAGAAAGAAAGAAAGAAAGAAAGAAAGAAAGAAAGAAAGAAAGAAAGAAAGAAAGGAAGGAAGGAAGGAAGAAAGAAAGAAGGAAAGAAGGAAGGAAGGAAGGAAGGAAGGAAGGAAGGAAGGAAGGAA
>PVJN01019407.1:0-37548 GCA_004026805.1 Lasiurus borealis | reverse complement strand
TCCTCCTCCTCCTTCTCCTCCTCCTCCTCCTCCTCCTCCCCCCCAGCAGACATTCCCTCCCACTGCCAGGCCAGACACCTGCGTTCAGCCTCCCTTGCCAGGAAGGCGTGGGCATGTGACTCGGTTCCAGCCAATGGGAATCCAGGGAAATGGGTGGAAACTTGCTTCCCTGACAGAGGAGCCATAGGAAGCATCCTCCCCCTCCTGCTTGAGGACAGCGGTCTGTGTGAAGTGGGGGGCTGGAAATGCTGTAGCCCCAGGTTTGTTGGACTCAGGGCAGCTATTTAAGGGGGGGGGGGGTGTCTCACCAGGCTGGGGCATCTCCGCTCACACCAGGGACAGCCCCTCCATCTGGCTTCTTCCCCTTTGTTATGAGGCATTAAGATGCCGCAACTTTTTGGAACCTCAGCTTTTTTATTTGGGGAGTTTTGGAGTCCAGGCCTTTTCCCCCGTTAAGAGAAAAGAAGATGAGGGAGAAAGGAAAAGGGGGGGCAAACTTTCCTCCCCTCTCCCCCCTTCACCTGTAGCTTTGAAAATGGGCCCCTGCGGGATAAATCTGCCAGATTTTATTTTAAAAAAGAGAAGACATTGGTCTGTGAAAATGTAACAATTAGAGCTATGGCTGCCATATCATGGATCAGCTGCCTCCTGCACGTCCCCCACTGGGGCTTGAGCCTGCAACTCCAGCATGTGCCCTTGACCTGAATCGAACTTGGGACCCTTCAGTTTGCAGGCTGATGCTCTATCCACTGAGCCAAGCCAGCCAGGCTTTATAGCCCCTTTATTTTATTTTATTTTAATTTTTTTACATCCCCTTTAAATAGGTATTCTCTTACCCATGTCTCCTGGGAGGCAAAATCTTGGCCCTCCTGGTTGAGAACTCTTATTCCAGGCAAATGCTTTGGTTATACGTCAAAGTCTAAGAACAAATGATAAGACTGTGCCCATGTCAGTTACGAGTCACTGCTGAGTCCATTGGAAGCCATCCAGCGGCCTAATGGATTGGGTGGTGGGAGGACAGGGCCCATGGCGGGGGGAGGCTGTGCACAGCAGTTGGGGGGCTGAGTGAGCTCACGGGCGCTGCTGGGGACGAATGGCCCAGCAGAAGGTTTCAGGGAACTCTCAGGGAGTCAGGGTCAAAGGCGGGCGCCAAGGATTCATGTTTGCCAGTTATCCTTGGGGGGTCCCATGACAAGTCCTGCCTGCGTCAGAAGCTGAATTTGGGGGTGAGCGTTTGGGGAAATGCTGCCCCGCCCGGAGTTCCACGTGAAAACTTGCTTGTCTCCGATTCAAGGCTGTTAATGGAAGCTGCCGCCTTATATGCAATTCTCTAGGTTTGAAAGCTCTACAGAGTTGAGCATCTTTTTACTTTTTAACTAGTGACCCGGTGCACAAAATTCATGCACATTAAAAGGGGATTAATTAGAGGAAATAATTCAATGTTGCTCTTTGCCCTCTCTCTACAATAGAAGTGTCAGAGGTGAAAGAAAAGTAGTAAAATGTATATGAAAACTTTCTCTTGTCAGAATCTGGGGCTCACCAGGGGACCCAGAGTCAAGTCCCTGCCCACCCACATGCACCTCAAAATCATGTGAGACCCAGACCCAGACACTCTTCACCCCATTTGGGCTAGATCCAGACCCGGCCAGTCCCACCCTTGTCAAGCCCTGCCAGTCAGGGGGTGCAGCCTCAGGTCCCCTGTCAAGCCCTGCTGGGCGGGGGCATGGCCTGAGTTTTTCTGACCCAGCACTGGGGGTGCACTTTGAGTTCCCCCTTTAAGCCCCACTGGGTGAGGGGCATGGCCTGAGGTCCCCTGTCAAGCCCTGCCAGGTGGCAGGCATGGCCTGAGGTCCCCCAGCCTGGCACTGGGGTGGGGGGAGCAGCCTGAGGTCTCCTAGCCCAGCACCGGGATGGGAAGTGCACCTTGAGGTTCCCTGTCAAGCCCTATGGGGGTGGGGGAGGGCATGGCCTCAGGTCCCTGCTGATGGCTGGTTAAGGTTCCTTATGGGAACTTGGCCTCAGCTGTGGACGCAGCCATCTTTGTGCTGGAGTGATGGTCAATTAGCATATCCCCTCTTCATTAGCTAGGCTTTTTCTCCAGAGAGGAAGGGAGAGGAAAAAAGATATGATGAGAGAGAAACATCAATAGGCCGTCTCCTGCATGATCCCCATGGGGAACCAAGCCTGCTACACAGGCATGTGCCCTGACCAGGAATCAAACTGTGACCTCCTGCTCATAGGGCAGTGCTCAACCCCTGAGCTACGCCGGCCTGAGAGAGTAGAGCATCTCTGGAAAAAGGCCTGCTCCCCCTCCAGCCCTTCAGAGGTTGTCAGTGTGTCTGCGGTCCCGGCCTCGGCATCTGTGACAGCGCAGATGCTAGCTGCTGGGACTAGTAAACTGTTCTGGAATTGGAACTGCCTCGCTGGAGGACAATATGGCCACACCGAGTAAGGAAATGGATATTTATTGGCGGGTCAACCTCTTTTTAGGCCTCTCGTCCCTGAATTAAAAACAACACAGCTGTCACTCTTTTATGAAACGCACCAAACTCTCTCCCCTCATTTCCATTCCCGTCATAATTTCCGGAGCCCCTCCTCCCACTTTTGTTTGTAATCAAAATAGAGAATTTCTCCTCTGGACCGTTGAGATGGTGCTTTGCGAAGACCAGGGGGAGATGCAGGGAGGACAGAAAGCCAAGCATATTTCCAGCTCTTGCAGTAAGTGTGAGCTTTAATCACAGGCGATGATTAATGCCAACATCTCCATTGAAATGCCAGCATTGTTATGACAAGTAAACCCCGGCCAGCTGCACGGTGGCCCCTTTAAATAAAGGCGCAGGACCTTTCTTCTTGCCTGCAGGTCGGCTCCAAGCGCCGCCATCCTTCCATCCCCGTCTCCACTCTCTCCTGCCCCCAAACAATTAATCACGGTGTCTTCTGGGTGGTGACTAGTCCTGTAAGACGAGCTCTGATTTCAAATAATGTTTTATGGAACAAAGGGACAGGTCCCCTTTGATAAGACTGACACATGCTCGGCTTTACATTCCCCTGGGGGGTGAGTTCCTTCAGCCCCGACGAAGAATATAGGCGGAGGGCAAAATAATAATGGATGCAAACCTACTGTGTGCCAGGCTTTTCTCTCATCGACGTCTCACAGCCTCTCCGGGAAGCAGCTAGCAGTATTTTTATCTAACAAGCAAAGTAAAACTCAAAGAGCTCATGCAGTGTGCCCACGGCCGCAGCACTGGGGAGGGTGAAATCAGGTTACAAGGACAATATGGCATAGCTGTGACGCCTGTCTCCTCCACGGCCAGCTGCTGCTCATTCTGTGCAGTCTAGGAATAGTCAGCCCGGACAGAAGGAGAAGAGAGGGGTCTTCTCTCTGGGGCACATGTCTAGCTGGATACTCCCGATGCAGCTGAAAAGTCAGGGTGATGCTGACCAACTGCTTTAACAAACATCCCCCACTGCCAGTGGCAGAATGTGCTGGATGGCTTGATTGTCCCCAATTGTTCAGTCTCCAACCGTAAAGGAGACTGTCACCCGCAGCCATTGCCATGTAATTTGCCATGCCTCTTTGTGGGAGGAGGGGATGCCACAGACAGGGTGAGGCTGGAAGTCCAAGATCAAGGTGCTGGCAGGTTTGGTTTCTCCCGAGGCCCCTCTCCTTGATGTTCAGATGGATGCCTTCTTGTGTGTCCTCACATGGCCTATTCCTGGCGTCTCTTTCTTCTCTCATAAGGACACCAGTGTTAGTGGATTAGGGCTCTAACCATGTGACTTTATTTATCCTTGATTCCCTCTTTAAAGGCCCTATCTCCCAAACAGCCACTTTGGTGGTTAGAGCTTAAATCTGTGAATTGTCAGCTTGCAGGGAGAGAGGGGACAGGGGTAGGGGTGGGGTTGGGGGCAGAATTAAGTCCATAACAGGAGGTAAGTAGAGTTTCTACCCTGCTTGAGGCTTGGCCATATAAAGGCTTTGGTCATTGGAATGTGAGCCAATGTGCGACACCTGAGCAGATGCTTTAAGAGTCTTGCATAGCTCAGCTGGTTTGGCTCAGTGATTGGGCATCGACCTGTGAACCAGGAGGTCACGGTTCGATTCTGGGTCAGGGCACATGCCTGGATTGTGGGCTCGATCCCCAGTGTGGGGCATGCAGGAGGCCGCTGATCAATGATTCTCTCTCATCATTGATGTTTCTACCTCTCTCTCCCTATCTCTTCCTCTCTGAAATCATTAAAAATATATACTGAGTGGCCAGATTATGATGATCTCTGAACACATAATAATCTGACCACTCAGTATATATCCTATATAATAAAAGGGTAATATGCAAATTGTCCCCTTGACCGGCAGACAGGCCGGCCAACTGCCCATGTCAACTCCCCCTAGCCAGGCTGGCCAGACCCCTACCCATGCACAAATTCATGCATTGGGCCTCTCTCTCTCTCTCTCTCTCTCTCTCTCTCTCTCTCTCTCTGTGTGTGTGTGTGTGTGTACACACACACATATATACATATATATACACACTGAGTGGCCAGATTATTATGCATTTAGAGATCATAATAATCTGGCCACTCAGTATATATATTTTAAAAAAGAACAAATACTAAAATATTTGCTAGTTCCAGATTGGCCTCATTATTCATAGATCATTAAAAGGAACTGTTTGGAAGAAACCAAGGTGGTGGCATAGGTGAACACCTAAACTACTGCACAACAATTTCAAAACTACAAGTAAAAGACAAAACGGACATCATCTAGAACCACAGGAAGGCTGGCTGAGTGGAAATTCTGCAACTGGAAGGAAAGAGAAGAGCACACTGAGACTCAGAGGAGCTGCAGGAGGCAACGGTACTGAGATGTACGCACAGAGAGGACTGGCAACTGAGTGCACAGCTGGTTTTCTCAAGCGAGAGGGAGACAGAAGCTCCCGATTATGCTGAACTCCAGTTCCGGGAGAGATTTTTGGGACCCAGACACATACGGGGTGAAACTGGACTGTCAGGAAAGAGAAGAGCACACTGAGACTCAGAGGAACTGCAGGAGGCAGAGGTACCGAGGCGCATGCACAGAGAGGGTGGGCAACTGAGTCCTTGGCTGGCTTTCTCAAGGGGGAGGGAGACAAAAGCTCCTGACTGCATTGAATTCCAGTTCTGTGTGAGACTCTGGGGACCCAGACTCATTCATGGAGAAACTGGACTGTCTGGCAGTGGGCAAAACTCGAGGGCAGCTTTCTCTCAGATGTGCTTGCAGCAATTACCATGGGACACTGAGACCCAGGATCCTATTAGGGCAGGGCTGATGGGAAACCAATGCTGTCTGCTCTGTCCTGAGACTCTGTCCCATCCAAGCTGAGCACAGAGGCTTTTGCAAGTCTTGTCTCATAAGGGTGTCTCCAGCACAGAAGTTCTCCCAGCGTAGATACAGCTGATTCTCACAGCCAATTGGCCTGGAGGTCAATACCTCCCAGTGAAACCAACGACAAGGCTTAACTACAACAAGACTGTGCACACAGCCCAAGGGGTGCACCAAGAGTGTCCACCTCAGGTCATTGGGGAGGCTGAGCCACTGGGCCCTATAGGACACCTGACAAACAAAGCTACTCTACCAACTCAGGGAAGCAGCCAAAATGTGGAGACAAAGATACAGGTCTCAAATGAAAGAAATGGAGGAAAACAAATGACTGGATATAGAGTTCAAAACCAAGGTTATAAGGTTTTTCAAGAATTTTCTAGAAAAGGCTGATAAATTTAGCAAGACCCTCAAGAAGATAAAAAAGGACCAATTAGAAATTCAGCATACACTGACTGAAATAAAAAAAAAAATATTATACAGAGATCTAACAGCAGACTAGAGGACCACAAAAATCAAGTCAAAGATTTGGAATACAAAGAAGCAAAAAACACCCAACCAGAAAAGCATAAAGAAAAAAGAATCCAAAAATATGAAGAGAGTGTAAGGAGCCTCTGGGACAACTTCAAGTGTACCAACATCAGAATTATGGGGGTGCCAGAAGAGAGAGAACAAGATACTGAAAACCTGTTGAAGAAATAATGACCAAGAACTTCCCCCACCTGGTGAAAGAAATAGACTTACAAGTCCAGGAAGTCCACAGAACCCCAAACAAAAGTAATCCAAAGAGGACCACACCAAGACACATCATAATTAAAATATCAAGAGCAAAAGACAAAGAGAGAATATTAAAAGCAGCAAGAGAAAAACAGTTCATTACCTACAAGGGAGCACCCATATGATTGTCAGCTGATTTCTCAACAGAAAATATGCAGGCCAGATGGGAATGACAAGAAATATTCAAAGTGATGAATATCAAGAACCTACAACCAAGATTACTCTACCCAGCAAAGCTAACATTCAGAATTGAAGGGCAGATAAACAGCTTCACAGATAAGAAAAAGCTAAAGGAGTTCATCAACACCAAACCAGTATTATAAGAAATGCTGAAAGGTACTCTTTAAGAAGAGGAAGAAGAAGAAAAAGGTAAAGATAAAAATTATGAACAACAAATACATATCTATCAACAAGTGAATCTAAAAACCAAGTGAACTGAAAATCTGATGAACAGAATAAACTGGTGAATATAATAGAATCAGGGGCATAGAAAGGGGGTGGACTGACAATTCTTGGGGGTAAAGGGGTAAGGAGGGTGCGGAAAGATACTGGACAAAAGTCGTACACCTATGGATGAGGACAGTGTGGGGGGGGCGGGTAAGGGAAGAGGGTGGAGTGGGAACCTGGTGGAGGGGAGTTATGGGGGGAAAAAGAGGAACAAATGTAATAATCTGAACAATAAAGATTTATTAAATTAAAAAAGAAGGAATGGTTTGTTCCTCTTAGAAGATGGTTCATCAGCAGTATCCATGCCTTTGTACCAACCACACCCTCGCTGTGCTCTTCATGCAGACTTCCTGCCTACACCCCTCCCCTGGCTGCCCTCCTCATTTTTGCATTGAAGCTGTGAGCTACCTGAGCAGCCTCAAATGGTTGGTTGAAAATGCCTTTCATTTAGATCACCGAACGTTTACCAAAGCTGGGGTTGCGGAATACCAGGAAAAAGTAGACAACCAAACATGTTATTTTATCGCTGCAAAACGATTTTCAGTTCTTCCTCCGCTCAGATCAGTGCCCAGAAATTCCAGAGAACCAAAACCTTCATTGCTGTTCCGCGCCTCCGCCAGCCACTCTATTTCGGGAACCAATTGTGCCCACACACTCTCAGTTGGGGAGGATAATTGTATGCATTTGTAGGACTGAAACTGAGTTTCCAAAATATTTGGTGACGTTATTGAAGTTAGCTTTGTGTCTTTGGGGACAATCAATATCTCGCTGGAATAAATGTAGCATCAAATTGCATTATTTCGGTGGCAGGCTTCTAATTATGATTCAGTTGATAAAGCTGGTGCTAAGCGTGCAATAACCTTGCCTCTTCGTTTATGTTTGTCTCTGTGCTAATTTTCTTTTTAAATTAAACTCTTCAGAAGAGAGCTTAAGGTGTAGAATTTTTATTTCTGTTAAAGACTCCAAGCTCACTCCTGGCTATTCCCAGCTCTCTCGGCCCATAGGGTGGATGAGCTTATCAAGATGGCAACTAGTCTATTATCTGATAATCCCAACTTGAAAGAATTTCAAGCAAGAAGTATTTTTCTTTTTAATTGATTTCAGAGAGGAAGGGAGAGGGAGAGAGAGAGAGAGAAACATCAATGATGAGAGAGAATCATTGATCGGATGCCTCTGGCACACCCCACACAGGGGATCGAGCCCACAACCTGGGTATGTGCCCTTGACTGGAATCGAACCCGCATTAAGAAGTAATGTTCTTAACAAATATAATTGGGTAGTATTTAGTGTTTTGAGAAAATGACTTGATGAAGGAAGTCTTTGTCTTTTGTAAAATGATTACTTGTTTGTAATTACTTACACATATGTGTTCCTATGTGCTTATAAATGCTTTGAAGTTATAAACAATGTCTCTCCCACTGATGTATCCCCAGCCTAGGACAGTGTCTGACACATGCAGAGTGTCAACAGATACCTCTAGTTTGAATGACAAAGGAATGAATGATATACTTGAACTTCATAGCAAATTACCACCCAAGATCTTTGTTGTTTAATTGGTTTGTAGGGGAAGAGCAACCTACACTATATCATGTGAACATCAAAAGGGCAAGACAAATTACGTGCAACTGGTCTTCCCTTGTAAATGTTGAAGGTCACGTTCATTCTTTTCATTCTTATATACCAGTTTGTCAATAAACGTTTGCTTCTTGTGACACTGGATTTCTAGCAATTAAATAAATTATTGGTGAGTTTTTATAGCCCTTTCAAGAGCTTTTAAGAGATGATTAGCCGAAACCGGTTTGGCTCAGTGGATAGAGCGTCAGCCTGCGGACTGAAAGGTCCCAGGTTCGGTTCTGGTCAAGGGCACGTACCTTGGTTGCGGGCACATCCCCAGTAGGGGTTGTGCAGGAGGCAGCTGATTGATGTTTCTCTCTCATCGATGTTTCTAGCTCTCTATCCCTCTCCCTTCCTCCCTGTAAAAAATCAGTAAAATATATTTTTTAAAAAAGAGAGAGAAAGAGAGATGATTACTATGAGAAGTGCTGTATGTTTGCCTATACGCCATTCTGGTGTTTGCTAGGTACTGCATCCCCCAGCCCCCAGGTCCTAGTGAAATCTAGAAGCTTTTTGTCCTTCCTCCCCCACCGTTAGCCATATGCCACTTGAAATCCAAGGTGATTCTTACATATCACTCCCTCTTGGGAAGGAAAAAATGGCCTCCATGTACCAAGGCTCATTCTCAGATGAGAAGCATAGACAGTGTTTAGTTTGTTTAAGAAATACTTCAGCCTCAACGATTTAAAAGCTTAAAGAGAGCAGTACCCCTGTTGGCATAAATCCAGTGTTCAAAGTTTCAGGAAATCCTTCGGCTTCAAGCAAGCGCCTGGATTTATCCCCGGTTTAACAGACTTAGGCAAGGGAGACGCAAGGCGTGGGAGATCTTCTCAGGACTGCTGAGATTGCATAGGGACACTTTATTGCTCTACAGGTTGAGAAGTCTTTTATTATTATTATTATTTTAATGATTTCAGAGAGGAAGGGAGAGGGAGACAGAAACATCGATGATGAGAGAATCATTGATTGGCTGCCTCCTGCACACCCCACACTGGGGATCTATGCCTTGACCAGAAATCGAACCGTGACCTCCTGGTTCATAGGTCGACACTCAAAACTGAGCCATGCTCGATGGTTAGGGCATTGCCTTGTGCACCAGAGGGTAGTAGGTTCGATTTCTGGTCAAGGGCACGTACTTGGGTTGCAGGTCCTATACCTGTCCCCTGGCCCGGGTGCATGTGGGAGGCAACCAATTGATGTGTCTGTCACATCAATGTTGCTCTCTCTCTTCCTCTCTCTCCCTCCCCTTCCAGTCTCTCTCGAATCAATGGAAAAAATATCCTCACTCCTAGAATGAGGATTAAAAAAAAAAATAGCAAGGTAAAGGCATCTACTACTTACCCCGCCCAATGTCAACCACTCTTTGAAAGAGTTGTGCTGGAGTGGAAATGTCTGCTAGATTTTACATTTTAATAGTAATTTTGCTTCAAGCTCTTACCCTATGGAAATTTGCTGGGTGATTATGCTGATTCTTATCCTAATTGCAAGATGCATTTAAAAAATTGATTATTACTTACGTAAAAGTGTTTAATTTAAAATGCGTTCAATAAAAAGGCAGGGAGGATGCACAGGTCGAAGTCTGGCTATCAGAGAATTAAGGGAGAAACAGAACCCTCCCCCTTTGTGAATTTAACTGGAAATGAGAATGTACAAGGTTCCCCACGCATACTGGCATTTACTATCCAGTTAGGACTAGATTCTGTGTCTGACGAAGTTGAGGATTAGCCTGTCTTCCATAGTATTGGTGTCTTACTTTTAGAATAAGAAAGAGAAAGGCACATGGGATGAATTTTTTCATTGTGATAAAATACACATAAAAGTCACCATCTTCACCATTTTAAAATGTACAATTCAGGACCATTGATCGTGTTCACAGTGCCGTGCAGCCATCAGAGCTAGCTTGTTCCAGAACCTTCTCATTACCCCCAAAGAAACCCCATCCCCATTAAACAGTCACTTCCGAGGCCCCCTTCATTCCAGCCAGCCTGGCTGCACTTCTTAATCCCTTCATCTTTTTTTCACCTAGTCCCCCAACCCCCATCCCCTCTGGAAGCCATCAGTCTGTTCTCTGTGAGTCTGTTTGCTTCATTAATTTTGTTCTTTAGATTCCACATATCAGCGGAATCACATGGGATTTGTCTGTCTTTGACTTATTTCGCTTAGCATAATACCCTCTAGGTCCACTCATACTGTTTGCTATAAATGGCCGCAGGCAGGCACTTGGGTTGCTTTCATAGCTTGGCTATTGTAAATAATAATAAAAGGGTAATATGCAAATTAGCCATCACTCCATCACAAAGATGGCAGTGCCCATAGCCATAATGTGGCGGCACCCAATCCTTTCAGCCACACTGGAGTCCCCCAGTCATGGAGGGAGGGGGGGGTGGAGCTGGCCGGGTGAGTGGCCTGGTGGAATGCTTGCTTCATTGCTGTGGCTGAGGTCACAGTTCAATTCCTGGTCAAGGCAAGGCATATGCCCTGATTGTGGGCTTGATCCCCAGTAGGGTGGCGTGCAGGATCAATGATTCTCTCTCATCATTGATGTTTAGACCAGCAACACTTTATTAATTTTGTTGTTAATCCTCACCCAAAGATATTTTTCCAATGATTTTTTGAGAGAGTGGAAGAGAGACAGACAGACATCGATGTGAGAGAGACACATTGATTGGTTGTCTCCCACACACATCCAAACTGGGGCTTGGGACCACAACTAAATTACATGGCCTTGATTGGAATAAAACCCGCAACCCTTCAGTCTGCAGGCCAATGCTCTAACCACTGAGCATCCAGCTAGGGCCCAGCAACACTCATGCCAGTGCTTACCCTGCCAGCCTGGGACCTGGAAGGGATGCAGAGCAGAGCAGCGCCTCCACCAACCTAGATTTTGGAGATTTTGTCATTGCAGCATAACCCAGCCCAGGGGTCGGCAAACTCATCAGTCCACAGAGCCAAATAGCAACAGGACAACGATTGAAATTTCTTTTGAGAGCCACATTTTTTAAACTTAAACTTCTTCTAACGCCACTTCTTCAAAATAGACTCGCCCAGGCTGTGGGATTTTGTGGAAGAGCCACACTCAAGGGACCAAAGAGCCACATGTGGGCTGCGAGCCACAGTTTGCCGACACAGGATGTAGCCCATCCTGATGGATACAGTGGAATATGTCCTACCTTGCTTTCTAAAATCAGAAAGATTCTCAATTCTGCAACAGACAGGCACCGAGGGTTTCAGGTACGAGATTGTGGGATCTGTATCTGGAGATTTGTAATCAGGATTTTTCCCCAAAGGAAATCTGAACCGTGTCATCCCTTGGAGCACAGCCACGTCCTGAAACAGGTCAACTAGCGTCGGAGCAAGTCCTCTGGACCGAGTTCTTGGAAGTCAGAAACGGTCTCATTTATCTCGGTAGCCTTAATGCCTGATGGGGAGCAAAGACTCGGAAAATAGGTGCTGAAGAAAATGGATGGCGCGGAGACAGTTTAATACCCGGAGCGGAGGCTCCAGGGGAAAGAGTAAAGGAAGAAATACAGGAGGTGAAGGCCAGAGTTATCCACTTCATCCGGCTCCCAGGCCTGCCTTGTTCCGGTAATGAACTGGCAGCGGAGCAGACCCGTGTGAACAGACAATATAAGGGCTCTAGTAAGCGCTCCTGGGTAGAAGGCAGGGTTAACTAAGGTCACTGGAACAAGTAAGAGTCTTGGCACAGAACTGGTTGATGGTTAACCTGTAGTCATTTTTTAAAACACATTTTTATTGATTTCAGAGAGGAAGGGAAAAGGAGACAGAAACATCCACGATGAGAGAGAATCACTGATCGGCTGCCTCCTGCATGCTCCACACTGGGGATCAAGCCTGCAATCGGGCATGTGCCCTGACCGGGAATTGAACCAGTGACTTCTTGGTTCCTGGGTCAAGGCTCAACCAGGGAGCCCCACCAGCCAGGTCAGCCTGTAGAGGTTTTAAATGACTAATTTAGAAATAGGCAGCAGTCCTCATGAAACTGTGTAAGAGGGGACATTTGCTAACGCCGCTCTCTGTGATTTTCAAACTCGGCGTGTCTGCGTTCCATGGATGGGGAGCATCTCTTCAGTGCCCCGAGGGTGGGACATCTGGGGCCTCGGCAAGGGCGAGGGGGAAGCCTAAACCATCAGTGCCTGCTCCACCCTCAGCAGCTCTGCTCCCAGCCATCAGGTGTCAGCTTCCATATCGGATTCTCTCTGAAGAAAGGGTCTTGCCCAGCCAACGTGGCTCAGTGGTTGAGCATCGACCTATGAACCAGGAGGTCAAGGTTTGATTTCTGGTCAGGGAACATGCCCGGGTTGTAGGCTCCTTTACAGTTGGAGGGGGGAGGGGGGAGTGCAGGAGGCAGCCGATCAGTGATTTTTCTTGCATCATTGATGTTTCTATGTTTCTTTCCCTCTCCCTTCCTCTTTGAAATCAATAAAAATTTTTTTTTTAATAAAGAAAGGGTCTTGTCATTTGAATGGCTTAACCTTCAAAGCCATTCAAATGATCTATTTTAGAAAGACCTTTAGCAGCAAATGTTGAAGACCAAGGCTTTTTGATCAATTCCATTTCAAAATCAATGAATGAATGGAAGTTACTCATAGTGAGTGTCCTGGTATTCTGGCTAATTACAGTTTTACTGTAGCATTTTTTTCCCCATAACATTTTAAAAAGTATTTAATGTTCTCTAGCAGTCATGAAACTCTTTGGATCTTTAAAACATTTTCCCTACCTCTTCAAAAACCAAATGATGGATTTGGAAATTTGTAGGTTAATCACATGAGATCTTTGCTACGCTCGAATTTAATGATATGTTACTTAAAGCTCCTACAGTCGCCTCCTGCCTCATGAATTAGTGGCTCTGAAGGGCACGCTGTTAGTGTGGAGATTTAAGGTAAAATTAGATACTTTGAGCAAAGGCTGTTGCACGGATTCCATTTTTGAGGTCCCATTAATGTGATAAATGCAATGTCACCGAGTAACACCAGCTCAGTCTGGCTTTTGAGTTGCGGAGGGGGGTATACCAGATGGCCATCCCCTCATGAAGTAACTGACCCATGAGCTCTCCCAGGAAGAGGTGTTTGCTACTCACCCTCCTCCCTGTTGGTGCTTCGAGAATTCCTGTCCTCGGAGCCTTGTGGGGAAGCAAAAGATGAAACCCTCTCAGAGTGCGCACTTGTCTGTTCCGAAGTGGACGAGGTTGGGGACCGCTTAGAACACCTGGTCCAAGTTCCAGACTTTCAGGGGGTGGAAATTTTCCAAATGCAAACCTGATTGTTTTTTTTTAGGTTTCACTGCATGTAAATTAAATAAGAGTCCAGAGATGAAGCATAATTTTAGAAGGCATTTGAACCCTAAAAAAGTATGTATGGATATGTTGGAGAGGAGCAGTGAGAGAGAGAATGGTCTTTTGACCTCTTTGTCTTTTCTCCTCTCCAGAATGTCTCTGGTTTGCAGGATTTTTAAAGAAGTATATTTTATTGATTTTTTACAGAAAGGAAGGGAGAGGGATAGAGAGCTGGAAACATCGATGGGAGAGAAACATCTATCAATTACCTCCTGCACACGCCCTACTAGGGATGTGCCCACAACCAAGGTACGTGCCCTTGACCAGAATCGAACCTGGGACCCTTCAGCCCGCAGGCCAACGCTCTATCCACTGAGCCAAACTGGCTTCGGCGATTTGCAGGATTTATAAGTGAGACCAATATCGGTGTGGCTCATTTGGTAGGGCATTGTCCTGAGCACCAAAGGGTTTGCCAGTTCAACTCCTAGTCAGGGCATATGACTAGGTTTTGGGCTCAGTCCCTGGTAGGGGATGTGCAAGAGGCAACTGATCAATGTTTCGCTCTCACATCAATATTTCTTTCTCTTTTTCCCTCTCCTTTCTTCTCTCTCTTAATTTCTTAATCAATTTTAAAATATTTTTTAGAAAGTTGACTTGAGCAAGAACAAAGTGGCTCAGTATTTGAGCATCGACCTATGAACAGGAGGTCATGGTTGGATTCCCAGTCAGAGCACCTGGTTGCGGGCTCCATCCCCAGTGTGGGGCGTGCAGGAGACAGCCGATCAATGATTGTCTCTCATCATTGATGTTTCTACCTTTCCTTCCCTCTCCCTTCCTCTCTGACCTCAATAAAAATATACTTTTGAATGTTTACTTGAGGTCAGGGAGGGCTGCACTTGGCCTAGGATCATGGTGGCCCGGGCACCTTACCCCAGGGTGAGGAAAAGTGTAACCTGGGCCCAAATTGGTTTAAAATGGACTTTTGGAACAAGCACTCAGTTCATGCAGAAAGGAATCAGTGATAGGGCTGGGAGTCAATTCCTACATGTCGGCAGGGCTGAATCATCTGAAGATGGCTGAGGCATTTCCCCAAACCTTAAAAAGATGAAAAAATGATTGCTTGCTGCCAGACAACTAAGAGCATCTTAATCTGCATGCTATTGCCTCCTACTGGGCAAATACCTGAAAAGCCGAAGGCAATTCCTCCAATCTGAATGGATTCTGTATACCAAACTCTACTCTTTGATGTGTAAATCTACCTTGCCTTAGGACAGTTTGTGTTAATAAAAGGCAAGGGTTTCTTTAGCCAAGCTCCTCTGGCCCCCCCAAATGCCTTCCAAAATTATGTTTCATCTCTGGACTCCTATTTAATTTACACGCAGTACCTTCTCCAGATTCCTAAACCCTTTTAGATGCTGGATTAAGACCAATGGCATTAGAGAGGGATTTTTACATCTCGTCTAATATAAGTCTCTTTGATGGTAATCATCAGTATTGCCATTGAACAGTTGAAGAAAGAGTCTAAATGACAACAAGTTTAAACCCCAGATGCTGCCAACTTCTGCCATTTTTTCTCTCGCTCCAGGGAAGACCATCCCTATGTCTGGAGCACAGGTGCGAATCCTTCCTATGCAGTCGTCTGAATTCTGTTGGCGATGCGTAAGCCACTGCCCAAGAGCCCCGAGATCTTGACTGCTCACAGTGTACTCTAATACAATCAAGCAGGCTTTTTGCAAGCTGCGTGGGTTGGGGTGCACCATTTTTAGCTACTGCTTCTAGTATGAGTTTTATTTATTAGCCCAACCTCGGATTTGCTGCCCAGAGAAGTGGGGTTTGGCTTGTTTTTGAAAAGTGGGTGAAGAGCTGTTAGCTGGCACTCACTGGAGAAGTGCTCTAACATAGCATTGCAGACTTAGATACTGTTATCAGGCTGTCCCCAATGGCTGGGGTCCAGTTGCTTGAAGGGACTGTGTCACACTTGGCATGGATCCCAAAGTCCAACAGAGTGAGTAGGCTGCAGCTGGGCAGAATCTGGGGATTGTCTGCCCAGCTGGCATGGCTCAGTGGTTGAGCGTTGACCTATGAACCAGGAGGTCACGGTTAGATTCCTGGTCAAGAGCACATACCTGGGTTATAGGCTCCATCCCCAATAGGGGGCATGCAGGAGGCAGCCGATCCGTGATTCTCTCTCATCATGGATGCTTCTATCCCTCCCTCTCTCTTCTCTGAAATCAATTAAAATATATTAAAAATTTTTAATTAAAAATAAAAAGAATCTGGGGATTCTCCTCTTGCTTATGTGTTGCCCGGTGGCTAAGAGAAGGTCACATTCCACTTTTAGACTTCCAGAAGGTGCTCAATTCTTTTTTTTAAATTTCTTTATTGATGAAGGTATTACATGTGTTGTGTCCCTATCCTCCCCAATGCCCCCACCTTCCCACTCATGCCCTCACCCCCTGGTGTCTGCGTCCATTGGTTACATACATGCATACAAGTCCTTCGGTTGATCTCTTACAACCCCCCCCCCCACTTCTATTTCTTGAAGCTGCAAAATCAACACTTCCGGGGACATCCGCATCGGCGCTAAGGCACAGCTGGAGCTGCGCAGGGAAGTCTTATTTATCAGGCGGCCTCCTCGGGTTTATCTCAGATGCTGCAGCGCGTCCCCAGGGAACTGAACCTAATCTGCCTTCCCCAGAGCCCCGGTGGCATCTCTGACAGGCAGCGGGACTGGCAGCTGCCCAGCGGCCACCTGCCTTCCCATCCCACCAGGTGGAGGCTGGGATTGGAGCACATGGGAAGGGCCCTGGTTTGGGGCGTTTCCTCGGGTCCCAGAGACTCCAGGAGGGGGAAGCTGACCCTAGGAACAGAGTTGCACTGACCACACCCCGCGCATCCTATGGCACCCCCTAAGATGGATGGCTCCCTGGAGGGATGGCTGTGATGGCTTGGCACTCCTGGGCGGAGGGTGGAGGAATACAGGGGAGGCCGGTGCCACTTGAGGTGGGGACTGGCGGCGGCATCAGCATTGCCCTGAAGCTTGTTAGAAATGCACATTTCCGCCCCGACCGGTGTGGCTCAGTGGGTAGAGCATCGGCCTGCAGACTGAAAGGTCCCAGGTTCGGTTCCCGTCAAGGGCATGTACCTTAGTTGTGGGCACATCCCCAGTGGGAGGTGTGCAGGAGGCAGTTGATCAATGTCTCTCTCCCATCGATGTTTCTAGCTCTCCCTCTCTGTTAGAAATCAATAAAATATATTTTTTAAAAACACACATTTGCGGGCTGGCTCCGGCAGAAGCAGAAGCTGAGGGTGCTGCTCAGCATCGGGCCCTCACACGCCCTCCGGGGCTGGCCTGCCTGTCAAACTTGGCAATGGCTGAGCAGATTCCGATCAGGCGGGGCCGGGAGCGCGGGGCAGCAGGAAGTGGCCCTGCCAGCTGGTGCACAACCGGCACCAAAAAAGCTGGTGGCCAGCCCCGAGCTCCGAGGCTCGCACAGGCCACGGCGCCCACGCTGTCCCGGTTTAAATGGCTAAAAACTGCCGGGCTCGCGCGCCTGCATCTGCTGTTTTCTCCTTTGGTACCGTCCTCCTTCCTTCAAGAAGCTCTTGCTCAGGAAGTGCTGCGAAGAGATTCAATTAAGACAAAAACATAGTGGAGAGGGAGGGAAAAGAAGGGACTCTTTAAAAAAAATATTTTTTATTGCCTTAGCCGGTTTGGCTCAGTGGATAGAGCGTCAGCCTGCAGACTGAAGGGTCCTGGGTTTGATTCCGGTTGAATTATGGTAGCCGTCATCTCAGGTAGAAACTGCAGTTTGGCTTCTGTGCTATCGGTTTGCTGAAACAATAGGAAGTTATTTTGGTTTTCTGAACTTACCTATGCTAGCCCAGCGCTCCATGGATGATGGTTTGAATACAGTGGTACCTCGAGATACGAATTTAATTCGTTCCGTAACAGGAGCTCACTTCATTGTTAGGATGGAGTTAGATGAACCCTTAATGGGACTCATAGGTGCTATGGTCCCATGATAAATACATGCACTTCTATTTATTTAAATATCTTTTCATTGATTTCAGAGAGGCAGGGAAAGGGAGAGAGAAAAGCATCAGTGATGAGAGAGAATCATTGATGGACTGCCTCCTGCACACCCCACTCTAGGGGTGGAACCTGAAACCCAAGCACATGCCCTTGACTGGATTCAAACCTGGGACCCCTCAGTCCATAGGTGGATGCTCTATCCACTGAGCCAAACCAGCAAGGGCAAATGTCTGCACTTTTAAAATTGCTCTCTGTTGCAACCTCGTTCTTCCTCGCTGGTGGACAATTCCTCTTTAATCAATATACTTTCTTTTGCATAAAAAGCTCTGAGGCATTCTTCGGTGCTGGTTTTAAATAGCATCGTCGTTGTTTCCCTTTTCATCCCTGACCTTTCAGAAAATAAACTTAGGATGTTTCCAGAGCATTAGAATATTCCCCCGGTGGAAGTTAGAGCTCTGA
This sequence comes from Lasiurus borealis, assembly GCA_004026805.1. Classification (NCBI taxonomy): domain Eukaryota; kingdom Metazoa; phylum Chordata; class Mammalia; order Chiroptera; family Vespertilionidae; genus Lasiurus; species Lasiurus borealis. Next base: position 19,566 of record PVJN01019407.1, on the reverse strand, counting down.
GACAGAATTGTCACCGAAGGAGGAGACCAGTCCAACCTGTGCCTCAGGGTCTGGTCCGCAGTTCCGAGTTTCAGAAAAGGGAATTGTGTGGTGTTCGGAGTCCATCAGCAACAAACACAGTGTAACTTTAAAAAAAATTAGAAAAATACTGAGTTGAGAGAAAGAGAGAGAGAGAGGGAGAGAAACATTGATTTGTTGCTTCACCCATCCATGCATTCATTGGTTGACTCTTACATGTGCTCCAACCAGGGATCTAACCCACAACTTCAGTGTATGCTCTAACCCAGTGGTCAGGGAAAACCACTTAAGAAACATTTTAATAATGTACTGTATTTAACCTGAAGTCAAAACTTCTGGGTAAGGATAATGCTTTACAGCAGTGGTCGGCAAACTCATTCGTCAACAGAGCCGCAGTTTGCCGACCACTGCTCTAACCAATGAGCACCAGGCCAGGGCAAAGGTAGCCTATTCTTATACAGTGGTACCTCGAGATACGAGTTTAATTCGTTCCATAACCTTGAGGCGTGGGAAACTATGAGACGTGGGTCCTGTGCAGCCGGCCGATCTGAGATGACTCCTATCTCAAATGTTGCTCGTATTTCAAAGCAAAAATCTCGTATGTTAGGGCACTCATATCTCAAGGTACCACTGTAGAAGCTAGTTTATCATCAGTTACAACTTATTTGTGGACCCTGAGAAATTCGTTTTGCCAGAAGTTTGGAATTCCTGTTGCATCTGAGTATCGCATTTTCTCTTCCATAAAGCTCTTGTTTTATGTAAGTCGGAGACTTAGAGCCAGAAAGAGCTAGATCAACTCCCTCACTGGTGCCTTCTCCCTCTCGATCCCTGGAACATGAACAGCTTCCCGGAACAGACCCTGCTAAAGGATCATCTTAACACAATGCAGAATCATCATACAATGTGAGGTGAACACACAACGCATTTGATGCAGCTCACTGATTCAATGAGGGCCCGGCAAGAGATCAGAAGCAGTTCAAAGGAGAAGTAAGAAACCTCTGATTTGGATGGAGTCAAGAAAGGTTGAAATGGACATGAAACTAGCTTCCCCCCAGGGATGTGGTTGAGGTAGCTGATTGAACTGTCACCAGACAACTTATTTGCATGTCTGCAGGCGAGAATTCTTCTCCATTGCTCTTAGCTATCTCCAAGGTAGAGTTGTAAAATAGCACAAGGAAAATAAATCCCCTCACCCAGCAGGTTGCTCTCTGCACCAGGAAGTTTGCCCACTGGACATATACAGTGATCTGGCTTAGTCCAAATTCTTTTTAAATATATGTATTTTTACTGATTTCAGAGAAGAAGGGAGGGAGAGAGAGAGAAACATCAATGATGAGAGGAAAGCATTGATCAGCTGCCTCCTGCACGCCCCTACTGGGGATTGAGCCCCCAACCCGAGCATGTGCCCTTGATGGGAATCAAACCTGGGACCCTTCAGTCTACAGGACAGCGCTCTATCCACTGAGCCATACCAGCTAGGATGCTTAGTCCAGATTCTTTTTTTTTTTAATGTATTTTATTGACTTTTTACAGAGAGGAAGGGAGAGGGATAGAGAGTTAGAAACATCAATGAGAGAGAGAGAGACATCAATCAGCTACCTCCTGCACACCTCCTACTGAGTATGTGCCTGCAATCAAGATCCATGCTCTTGACTGGAATCAAACCTGGGACCCTTCAGTCCGCAGGCCAACGCTGTATCCTCTGAGCCAAACCGGTTTGGGCTTAGTCCAAATTCTTGCCCACTTGTTTACATCTGCTTTTGACTGACACTCATTAATTTGAAGGTCACTTGTAGGACTGATTTCTCCTGATCTGGAGACACCTTTTTCCCCTTCCTTCTTCCACACCTGGTCCATGAGAATCATTAAGTTGGATTTTCAGAAATACGGACACTCAGGTTTGGGAGGATTGGAGACTTGGGACATATATGTCTTTAACAAAAATTCTTCTTAGGAATTAGACAAGGTCCTCTTTCCCTCCCCCTCAAAGGAGGAAATATCAGCGTTGATAAAGAGGGGGGGGGGTTGGGCCAGAGGAATATGTGAGGTGAAAATCTTGTCACCTAGTGACAAATTGACCGTTGTCATGGCTGGTGGGGTGGTTGGGAGGCTTTTTCACCAGCTGAAAACAACTTCCGGTCACTGAGCAACGTGTTGGGTAGTGACAAGGCCCATTAGCCTCTTCACCATATTTAAATCATTGAAACAGGCCGGTATAGCCTTCTGGAGTGAATCCCACCATTTATCATCACTTTACCATGATGCGCTTTGGATAAAATGCAATTTTCCGTATTGCCGATACAGTATTTTCTACCAAAACCCAATATGCAGATAAAGGGCGTTTTAGTAGTTTTAGACTCCATTAAGTTTAATGGAATGGGAGGTAAGAACCATAGCACAGAAAGCCACAATCAACTTGTAGCTTGTGTCCCGGAAATAAATCTTAAAGGAAAAGCCTACACTACTTATGAGCGTGGGTCGTGGTGGGGAAGCTGCGATGTGGGGGAGGAGAAGGCTTCCCCCCCCCCGGGGGGGGTCCCTGGCTGCCTCTGGAAATCACCCCGACAAAGAGATGAGCAGGAGAAAGGCCTAGCCGAGTTGATTTAATGGAGTTTATGGAATTCGGGAGCCGTCCTGAGGAAGTGAAGACCGGAAGGAATCTTCAGGCCCCAGGATTGAACTTGAGGATGGGGGAGGTGGCTTAGCAAGGCCGGCTGGCCCACATTCCTCTCCTTTTGTCTTCAGAGGGAAGGGTGAATCTTTGCCCTGAATATGGGGGCCCCTCTCGCTTCAGGGTTTTAAGACCTATTTCGGGGGGGGGGGTGTCCCAATTTCTCTTCTAGGGACGCAAGCACAGGTGGCAACTGTCCTGTTGTTTTCTCAAACTCCCTCAGATTCAACGCACCAACATGCCAGCTTTGGGGGTAGCATGCCCCGATCCCCATCCGCGATTTATCCTAAGAAATAGTATTTGGCAAAGAACTTGTATACGTCTATGCATAACCCAGGGACGTAGACAGGGGGGTGGTAAGGGCCTGGGGCAGGGCTGGAGGAGAGTTGATGGGGGGAAAAGGACGTATGCAATGCTTTCAACAATAAAGATTTTTAAAAATGTATATTTTAATTGATTTTTACAGAGAGCAAGGGAGAGAGATAGAAAGTCAGAAACATCAATGAGAGAGAGACATCAATCAGCCGCCTCCTGCAGGCCCCACAGTGGAGATGTGCCCGCAAGCAAGGTACATGCCCCCGACCGGAATCAAACCTGGGACCTTTCAGTCCGCAGGCCGACGCTCTATCCACTGAGCCAAACCAGTCTCGGCATAAAGATTTTTTAAACATTAAAAAAATACATATATATATTTGCTCTTCATTTCTGTTCCTGGCACAGAGCTTCCACCTTTTGGTAATTTCCTGAGAGCTGTAAGGTGTTTTTCAGGCACACCAGAGTTTATGTTAATGAGGTGGCTTTTGGAAAACCCCAGGTAACTCGAGCAGGGGGCCGGTTGCCAGGGGAACCGATGCTGATGAGCAGGATGGACTTCCAGCCCCACCCCCACCTCCTGACGGGGAAGAAGGCCGCTGACCTAATCAGCCCAGCCTGGGGGGGAATGAAGCTCAGGGGTGGCTTCCTGGAGCTGCTGGCTGGTGAGCAAGGAGCATCCCTGCTCCAGGGGGGCGGCGCACCCCAAACCTCTGCCCTCTGGCTGCTGTGCGTGCTCCCGACTGTCCTTTGTCCTAAGCCAGCAATCCAGTGAGACTGGTCGCCTGTTCTGTAAGCCGCTCCCACAAATGGAGGGAGCCTTGAAGGCCCCCCCCCCCCGTCAATCAGAGCCCCGACGGGTCCAAGCTGGATGGCCATCGGTGTCCCCACTACCTGTGTGTGTTGTGGGGGCCAGTCTCGGGGGACCTGTGGGCTCTGATGCTACCCCAGGTCCCCGGGGTCCTCAGGAATTAAAACCCAGGACACGGAGCTGGTGTCACAGACTCGCTGGGTGCGGGGAAAACCCCGGGCCTGGGGAGAGAAGGGGAGCGGCTGGGGTGGAGCAGAGAGTACGGGGCGTTCATGTCAGACGTTCCAGCCTGTCGAGAGCTTTTGTGAGTCTGAGCCACACTGTCCACGTTGCCAGGACGCAGAATCTCCACGCACTGGGTCATTGTCCGGAGAATGGCGAGTTTGACTTTGTTTTATGCATGACTGGTGCCGCCCCATCCTCTGAGACACTTGAACTTCAGCAGAGCTCTCTCCGGCACCCCTGCTCTCTGTTTGCTGGAGACACGCCCCTCCCTAGAGGACAGAGTGTTTGTCAATGAAGAGCTTTTCCATCCTTTCCAGAAAGGAAGGGACTGAGATGGGTGACATGAACTCCACTGGTGGTAGATTAGGGGGTGAAAGCAACGTGGGGAAACCTCTGGGATTGGATAAAAAGTAAAACGATAGATAAATACTTTTTATTCTATTTTGTTGATTTCAGAGAGGAAGGGAGAGGGAGCGAGAGAGAAACATCCATGATGGGAGAGAATCATTAACTGGCTGCCTCCCTGCATACCCCATTTTGCCCTTCACCAGAATTGAACCCGGGACCCTTCAGTCCGCAGGCCGACGCTCTATCCACTGAGCCACACCGGACAGGGCTCCAGAATAATTTGATGAAATACATTTAGGCAGGAATGAGAGTCTTCGCCATAACTCCAGACCTCCTCTCTGTCCGAGCGAGACTGCGTCTGCTTATTTGGAGCAGTCTGCATGCTCGCAGGCCTGTCTTTTCTCCATTTTCCCCACCGTCCAGTCCTGTGCTCTCCGCTCCCTCCACAGTCCCTGGATTGCAGGGCGAGTCTAGCAAACCATCTTCCCGTGTAATCCTTGTTGGATCTAAAAATCTGTCGTCTTCTGTCAGCAGTACATGGTTCCTGTACATGGTTCCACTCTCTCAGCATCTTACATTAAAAAAAAAAAAAAAAGCATGAATATAAAAGAAATGGTTTTAGCAATTTCCACTCTGGTGTGGAGCTTGAATAGTGTTCTGATTTGATTGTTATTTAGAAGCAACTCTTTATGTTCCATAGCATTGTGGGGCAAGAAGCAGCTTCGCCCTAACGAGGAGGAAATGCTAGTTTGCTTATATCCTCACAATATTGTCCCGCGCTCTGAATTCTGTATTTTCATATTTAGTCAGTCAATTCGGGAGTATTTTCATATTTTTTAAGCACCGCGTTTGATAAAAGATCTCCAAGACACCAACATTATCTCAAAGAGGCTTACAAACCTCGTGGAAATACATTGAGGATGGGGTAAAAGTAGGTTTATCATTGTGAGTACTGGAAGCACAATTTATTCTTGTATTATTGCTTATTAATCATTGTATTATTTTCCATATGAACAACAAAGAGTAGAATTAATTGGATCCTTTCTATGCCATGGAAATATTTAGCATCTAATAATTGTTAACGTAAAAAAACCATAGAAACCTGTAAAGAATTTGTGTGAGTTTATTTGAGCCAAACTGTCGACTTCTGCCGGGAAGCAGAACCTCAGGGAATTGAGATAACGCTCCGGAGAATGGCGGGCTACATGTGTATGTATACATTGCCGTCAAAGGAGGGACAGAGGTGGGTTACATGAAATCCATTGGTGATTAAGGAGGTGGGAGACAGCAAAGGGGGTGGGAGGGAAACCCCTGGGATGGGATAAAAAGTGAAATGATGGACACATACTCAGGTGGGTGCAGGAATAATTAACATGACAATGAAAGAATTTGGGGTCTCTGTCCTGGCGCCCACCACCTTTGGTTGTGCCCCAGGGGCTACAGAAAAATGAAAAGTTACAGGTTACCCCGACGTTTCAAAGGGTATGTTATCCTAGATGCATATAGACAGACAGGCTCAGTGAAGGGAAAGGCTGATATTGTCAGGGAAGACACCGGCCTAGGATGGAACTGCCCACCATCACTGCGTTTAGTTCAAGTTTAATGTCAGACCATCCTTTGTGGTGACTTTAGTCTCTGAGTTTGCAGCCCGTCATACAGGCCTCCCCTGAGCTGTCATATTAGCATGTGGCCCCTTTCGTCCTCATAATCATAATATTATGATTTTACCTTAATTCGCCTGTTTGCCTGGCAGCGGGTTGGAAAGAGCATGGATGTGTGACACTCCTCTGCGATCTCAAAGCATTTTAACAATTACCTCACTGATCTAGTATTTTTTCCTCAATCAGTAAAAGCAAACGAAGTTGAATCTCACTCTCTCCCATTTAATCTTCTCAGTAAAACCCAGCGACGATTCCTTTCATTCACACAGGCTCTTGCTTTGCTCCCAAATCCTCGGAGTGTGCCGTCCCTCAAACCTCTGATCTCATTTCGTTTCAGAGACTAGCTCTGTGAACGCGGCTGGTTTTTCTCCAGCGGGATGGATGGAACATTCTGGATGGCCAAACTCCTCTGGGTGACACTGGAAAGTTCTCTTCTAATTACGTTCATTTCAGCCCCTACTTCCTCCCCCATAAGGAAGGGCTTGGGTGAGAGTTTTAATCACTTCTCTGGGTTTCTTTCAAGGTTTTCCGGGCAAGAAGTAAGAGCAATTAAAAAAGAAAGCTATTGCCATCCTGGAGTTTGAACTGTGCAGAGACTTCTTAAAAAATAGCTTTGTATCGATTTCAGAGAGGAAGGGAGAGGGAGAGGGAGAGAGAAACATCAATGACGAGAGAGACTCATTGATTGGCTGCCTTCTGCCCGCCCCGTACTGGGGATGGAGCCCTGACCGGGAATAGAACCCGGGACTCTTGGTCCATGGGATGATGCCCAGTTCACTGAGCCACCGCAGAGACGTTAGATGTAAAGAAACCTTCTCCATGTTGGGGTTCCTTCCCCTCTCATTGTCTTCAGGGGTTGGAGACACTGCCCCCTGCTCCTCTTCCCCTCTCCCCGCTACTGGAACCATTCCAAGTAAGGAACTGGTTTGCATGGACTGTGCTGTTATATGATGGTGTGCTATGAGACCCTGGCACATGCCTTATCTTTAGTCCTAATTTACTACTTTAATTAGAACAACTGTGCTCCAGAGTCCCCGAATGCCTTATTCGCATGATGCATGCATAGCGATGAGCTTCCGAATTTGCAGAATTTGTACGTTTCCAATGCCGGACCTTGCACTGCCATCCTACCATTTGCATATTTAACGTGAGCACCTGCTCTCACAGACGCAGGGATGGAGGGGAAGCTGCCAGCTTCATCCAGCTTGGACCGGGCCCTACCGGAGCCTGAGATACAGAGGGCCTATTAAACTGAGCACTTTGAGAGGTAAAGACTAAATGGATGTTTGTTACATACCTTAAATTACAAAAGACAATTACCGTATTTTCCGGCGTATAAGACGACTTTTTAACCCAGGAAAATCTTCTCAGAAGCCGGGTGTCGTCTTATAGGGCCGGTATATCCCAAACTCTATATTTTAACTGGAAAGGTTGGGGGTTGTCTTATATGCCCAGCCATCTTATACGCCAGAGAATACGGTATATTTTTTGAAATCACATAGATTCCAAGCTTTCTGCATTTCCTGAATCCCAAGCTTCGCCAGCCTTTCTCGAACCACAGCATTTCACACGCAGATTGCTTGGTGGATCTCTATCGGGATGGCCGGGCTTCTAACTGTTGATCCTGACAATCTCCGCCGGTTATCCAGGGGGCTGTAGGCTTGGACCCCAATTTTCACACCGCAGGACAACTCCCTATCATTGTCTCAAGGCCATTTGGAATCTTAATACCCATGATTCCTGTTTTTACAAAGCACATATTTTTAATGATATCAGAGAGGAAGGGGGAGAGAGAGAGAAACATTAATGATGGAGAGAATCATCGATCGGCTGCCTCTTGCACGCCCCACACTGGGGATCGAGCCCCGAACCCCCACATGTGCTCTGCCTGGGACTCGAACCATGATCTCCTGGCTCATAGGTTGACGCTCAACTACTGAGCCATGCTGGCTGGGCACCACGCATGCTTCTTTAATTCCATTGACCACACCACGGATGAAAGGCTCCATGTTCAGGTTTAAGGCACTGCGGCATTTTTTTTTTTAATATATTTTATTGACCGGAATCAAACCTGGGACCTTTCAGTCCGCAGACTGACGCTCTATCCACTGAGCCACACCGGTTTTGGTGTACTGCAGCATTCTTGAGAGCATGCTGCTTCGAGGCTCAATTCACCCGCCCCCCCGCCCCCCACCAGCGCTCCTTGGAGTACCCCAAACACAGCTAGTGCTACTCAAGTTCCCCAACAAACTGTGACTGGCACATCCCTTCTCCATCCTCAGACCCAGGAGCCCTGGTGTTTTAGGGGTTTCTAGGAAACCAGCAAAAACCAGAGACACACACAGGTTGCTGTATTTTTGGAAACTTGACTAATTTTGCGATGCCCATGGGCACCTAGAGCGCGGGCAGTCGGGTCTCCTGCCCAGATCAGAGAGCGGTTGCTCCAAAGGTGTGTATCATTAGTGCTCTTCCTTCCCCACGTCCCTCGCAGCTCGGTAACCCTCACCCGCCTGTCGCCGTGACAACTCCAACCTCTGAGCCAGGAGGTCATGGTGCGATTCCCAGCTGGTGTGGCTCAGTGGATAGAGCATCGGCCTGTGGGCTGAAGGGTCCTGGGTTCGATTCTGGTCCAAGGCACATGCCCGGGTTGTGGGTTCGATCCCCAGTAGGGGGAGTGCAGGAGGCAGCTGATCAGTGCTTCTGATTCTCATCATGGATGTTCCTCTCCTCCCTTCCTCTCTGAAATCAAGACAAATATATTAAAAAATCACACAAAATTCAGAAATCATATGCTATATCCAGAAGAGAGAGTCACCAGGTAGCCTTAGCTTCGTGAGTATGGAGGAATAACGTACATTAAAGCTCTAAGATTTAGGTTGATAACAAAGGGAAAACTCCAGCCAGTAAAAGCTGTTTGACCTCAAGATAACAGACAAGTAACGCTCTTCCCAGTCTGGATTGGTGAAGTCAGTGCTTGAAATGGAAGGCTGGACTCTGCCTGCCTCTCCCAGGGGGACCTGTCTTTGGGGGCTTTTATCCTTCCAGCCTCGGGATTCGGTGACTTTCATTTTGCCGGATCGCCCAGTAACCTCGCCTTCGGTGCCTCTTTGTAATCCTCGCCCTCTCAGATCCTTTCTCCTTCTGCTGAAAGAAACAGCTCGTGTCTGTGTTTCAGGCTCCCATCCAGAGCTTTGCATAAAGAAATCGCTGCTCTGTTGGAAAACTTCTGGTTTTGCTAAGTGCGTTATCAAACGGGATGTTTCAGGAAAAGAGCTTTGGTGTGAATCCGGGCCCAGGGCTGTGTGCGCGTGCGCGCGTACCGTTTCGGAGGAGGCCAGCTAGAACGCCAGAGACGGGAAGAGGGCCTTTGTGTGATTTGATGCTGATAAGGATCACTTCTTTGTCTTCTCTGTGAGCTCTTCGTTAAGAGAGAAATGAAAATAGCAGAGAGCTGCGGGTACTAAGGAGTGTTATGCAGTGCTCGGGAACGGGCAGGCAAACGTGCCTTCTGCCCAGGAAAGCTCACAGGCTGGAAGGATGGCGCTTCCTGAGGTCTCCAGTCTTGAGGAGCATCCGGATGTGCTCCGGCCACAGTTGGCAGTGAAGGTTCCTCTGCGCCCCCAGATGAAAAGGACTGGGACCCAGCTCAGAGGGGCACAGAGTCAGGCCCCAGGAGGGACTGGCAGCTGGGAGTCAGGCTGAACTAGAGGATCTGTGGAGTGGAACTCTGGTCCACACAGAGTTGAAGAATTGGAGAGAGGAAAGGTCAAAGTCAGGAGACAGAGATATGCAAGTGGTGTAGACAGGAGCAAAGGAAAAGGTTCAGAGTCCAAATCCACAGGCAGAAAGCAGAAGGCCCTCAGAGTTGCAGAGGGAGAAAGAAAGGAAAGTGGATGCAAGAACTACTTCTTCTTTTTTTTAAAATATATTTTATTGATTTTTCACAGAGAGGGAGGGAGAGAGATAGTTAGAAACATCAATGAGAGACATCGATCAGCTGCCTCCTGCAATACTCCCCACTGGGGATGTGCCCGCAACCAAGGTACGTGCCCTTGACTGGAATCGAACCCGGGACCCTTCAGTCTGCAGGCCGATGCTCTATACTCTGAGCCAAACCAGTCAGGGCGCTATTGAGAACCCCGCAGCCAGCAAAGTGCTGTTGGCGAGAGCAAACCATTGAGCCTTGCTTGGGGTTCGCCAGGAATCGAAGGTTATTATTATTGTTGTTATTTAATTTTTAAAATAAGTTTTTTATTGATTTCAGAGAGAGGGAGGGAGAGCAAGAGAGAGATAGAGACATCAATGATGAGAATCATTGATCAATTGCCCCCTGCACGCACCTCTCCCCTCCGCCCTGCACTAGGGATGGAGCCCCTAACCCAGGCATGTGCCCTGACCAGGAATGGAACCGTGACCTCTCTGTCCATGGATTGACCCTCTACCACTGAGCCACACCGGCCAGGCCTGAAGGTTATTAGTAAGTGGGAGCTCTTGGCTGACATGAGGAGAGAGGGTGACAGAGAGGCTACTATGAACAGGAACTGGCGACCCAGGCCAGCTTCGGGTGTGGGTGGCAGTGGGGCAGGAAGGATGAAGTCCCTGGGGTCAGAGAAGCCATGAACTTGACACAGATGGGCCAGTGGTTTCCCCCCTGTGCCTGGCCAGGAGCACAGTGGCTGGAGGATTGCCGAGGGCAGGAAATCCACAGGAGGAGGTGAGCTCAGGCTGCGGGGGTGAGAGGAGGCAGGCACACAGGCCGTGGGCCCGGGATGCTGACATTTGCCTGTTGGCTCTCTGGCTTGATGGACAAGGCTGACTGGGAGCATCAATCACATCTCAAAGGAGGCCGAGGCCAGGGGCATGCCGGGAACGAGAGCAAGAAACCACCCATCAGCGAAGCCTGCACCTCGGTCCAGATTCAGTCTTAATTCAAAGCTGTACCACTTTAAATCCAGGACAAAGCAGGCGCAGGCATTGCAGCGAGGTGCACAAGGGCTCTGGGAAATTACCTTTGAGCTTTAGTTCTGTTTCCAAAAAGCTGACAGGACGCGATGTGCGCGGGGTCGTGGAAGAGATCTAAAACCTGGAGAACATCTAGATCAATGACCAGCTCAGAAAGGACCTCCTGCCTGCTCCCTGCGCCTTCTACCTGCTCTGACCTCCTTATGGGCATTTTATTGTTCCTTTTGCATCTGGTGGTACTCATCTGATTTTACTTTCTGGCATTTACTGCACGAAGACGGTGATAATTCTCCATTAAAAATATTAATTGACAAAGGGAAAGTGAACTCGACCTAGAAGCTGCCCACAGCACAGCCCTCGGAACAGCCCTGTCTCTGCCCACATCCCTGCTGGCGGGCAGAGAGCCTCAGGGAAGAGAAGCTGCTTCAGTGCTGGTTCTGGAAACGCACGTCTGTAGCGTGAGGGTCAGCATCTCTGCATCTCTGCTCAGCACAGCCGCTGTCACTCAGTGGTTGAACACTGACCCTTGAACCAAGAGGTTGCAGGTAGATTCCAGGTCAGGCACAGGACTGGGTTTCAGGCTCCATCCCCGGTAGGGGGCGTACCGAGGCAGCCGATCCATGATTCTCTCTCATTGCTGTTTCCATTTCTCTGTCCTCTCCCTTCCTCTCTCTAAAATCAATAAAAACACGTTTTTAGAAAGTCAGTGGAAGAGCTGCTGTGGACGGGGTGAATTATGGGTAAGACCAGATGCTATTGAAGTTAGCGGGTGGCTAATACGTTAGTCCCCTACCCTTTCCCGACAGTGGATTTGCATTTTTTAAAAGGGATTTCCAGAGGAAAACGCCACCCTTCAAAACAGTGACTCTCCCAAGGGGACTTTTGGAGGCTGTGGCGGATGCATCCCTGGGAGAGCCGCCTGTGGACACGGTGGCCTTATGCCCGTCCTGTCGTGGGTGCTCCTGAGTGGCCCCTCTCCCATGAGTCTCTGCCAGGAAAATCCTCATGTCGAAGTGGGAAGTAGACTCTTCTCACGCTGTTTCCTGGCCTGAGACTCCTCACTTCTGCACCAGAGGGATCTGGATGATCTGTAGCTCCTCACACAGACAAACCCTCCCTGAGAAAGGAGGGAATCAGAAGAAGGGCCTCTTGGCCTTTGATAGCGAAAGCCATGAAGATGAAAGGACTTCCCGCAGAAGCTACTTTTTCCCTGTAGGAAAGCATGGAGCTTTGATGTCCCGGTGCTGTCTTCCTTTTAAAACATCCTTGAAAATGTAACTCTCTCGACGACACATCCATTTGCAGGTAAGCTATGGCCTTGATCAATACATTGACTTTCATTTTAATGGGAAGAAAAACCTGCTTTTCCGGCCGGGGCATCCATCTGGCTGACCCTTTGAATGTGTTCATTACAGCTGTCAGAGGAATTAGAAGACTCAGCTCGAACAATGAGATCAGTTGATCAATGATAATGCGATTCCTCTGATCACACTCTTGTGCTTTGTATCACACAGGCCCGCCGCTCTTCAAGTTGTTGGCTTACGGGAATTCAGGCCAAACAAATGGCCGATGACTAGCCGATTTCAGACATGAAACTTGCTCAGAAAGAGCCTCCGACTGTCTGTGACTCAGCGCTCTTCATTAGCCCTGCTTCCCTCCTTATTTACCATGACTCATCAGCCTTGAATGGACCAATTCTGGGATCATTTTCACTTTATTTCACCCTTCTTTCCAATTGCACCAGATTTTCAATTTCCACTGCACAGGATCGGGGTGATTGCAGAAGGGCTTAAAAAAACAACTTTATTGAGGTCTACTTGACAATAAAAATGGTATATATTTAAGTTATAAAACCTGTTTTGATATATTATGCATTATAAAATTATGCCACAATCAAGCTATATTCATCACTACACATAGTTACCGTTGTGTATGTATGTGTGTGTGTGTGTGTGTGTGTGTGTGTGTTGAGAACACTTAAGATTTACTCTCTTAGCTAAGTTCAAGTGTACAATCTGGCATTGCTAACTATAGTTAGCACTCTGTACATTTCAATCTCCAGCACTTATTCATCCTGGTACTGAAACATTATAGCCTCTGACCAACATCTCTCTCCATTGTCCTCAGCCCCGCAGATAACTGCCTTTCTAGTCTCAGTTTGAGTTTAACATTTTTAGACTCCATATATAAGTGACATCAGGCAGTATTTGTCTTTCTGTCTGGCTTATTTCACTTAGCGCAATGTGCTTCAGGTTCATCGATGTTGTCAAAAATTGTAGGATTTCCTCTTATTTAAAAAATATCTTTATTTTGCATGATATCCTTGTTTGACATGATAATTAGTATATGGAATCGTAACTTGGACATGTTTCTGCCTGAAACACTGGACCTCATTTGGAAATGCTCTTAAGGATTTGAGAGGTCGGGAGAAGGGGAGAGAGAGGAACATCAATGTGAGAGTGAAAACATTGATGGACCGCCTCCCGCATGTCCCACCCAGGGGATGTGCCCTGACTGGGAATTGAACCGGCAATCCTTTGGTGCACTGGATGAGGCCAACCACAACCAGCTGAGCGACACCAGCCAGGGCTGGATTCCCTTCTTGTTTAAAGGCCAAATAGTCTTCGTGTGTGTGTGTGTGTGTGTGTGTGTGTGTGTGTGTGTCATGTTTGCTTTATCCATTCATCTACGGACAAGCACTTAGGTTGTTTTCAGATCCTAGCATCTTGAAGATCTCAATTCACATCGAGTCCGTACTTTTCTTGAAACTGGGCTACTCTATAGAACTGGAATGTTCTCTGTCTTCACCCCTTTCCACACCGCTGCCCCCCAACCCCCAACCCAGTAACTCACTCTATAGCAGCACCTTATTCTTCTTCCCATAGTACCTTATGCTTTGTAAGATTAAGCACTTTTGTCATTATTACCACCTTCAAAAATTAATTACGATGACATATGTCAACACCAGGCAGTGGGACTCATTTGGGGTCACCGTAGGGTGTGTCTACTGCAGAGTCCAATCCTTACAAGCAGTTTCAAATGAGGCCCAGTGTTTCAGGCAGAAACATGTCCAAGTTACGATTCTGTATCCTAATTATCATGTGAGACAAATAGCCAGCCTTCCATTCCGGCCTGTAAAGCTCCCCGCCTTTGAATCTGATTTAACCTGTTCTTGGAAAGAAAGAAGATACCTCGATCAAAGACCACGTAGGTGCGCACAGCGGCCGGATTTCTAGCTTCGAGTCCCGGTTCTGGCCACAGACAGGGATTTCAGTGTAGACACTAATTGTCGTTGAATGGACTTTCACAGTCTGGCTTAAGGAGACTGATTGTTTCTACAGGCCCGCACTCCCCACATCCTTCAGAAGCTGAAATATTTCTCCTGTGCGCGGAGCGAGAGGAAAACGGATTTCCTTGTCGCGTGTCCTTTGCCTTAGAGCCACTTGAACGCATTTAGAAACTTTTCCATCTGAATGTAAGAGGAGACCATTATACCTTTGAAACAGACATGGCGTGCATTTCAATGGAGATCCCTTACAGGAACCCAGAGAGAGAAGCTGAGTTGATTTTAGGTTTGCTCGTCCTAATTGCAAGCAGTGGCCGTTGGAATCGTTTTATTGCCAGCCACTCACATTCAATCTACGGGGAACCGTTGTGTTTTCTATCTAGACTACCATCCGGCGATTGAAAAGATAGCGATGCCCTAATTTTATTCATTGCGTTCTCTCTGGGTGCTAGGATAGGCTTCTGTCTGCACGCTGTCACCTAATTAAGAGAGTGGGGGAGGGGGGTCCCTTGTTACAATGAGCTGGGAATAATCTGAGCAATCCAGGCCTCATAAATAATACATGAGCGATCTGGGTGCATCCGGGATGTTTACCTGCTTGCCCGTTTCACGCCAAACTTCGTCTTTTAAGGTCCGGGCCCGGGAGAAGGCTGGTGCTTTACATTCCTGGTCACGGGAAGAGCTCAGAGGCGGCTGCTGGCAGCCATTTGGCTTATTTACATACTGGCAGGGATTGTTACACAAACCAACGTGCTGCTGCGGGCACGTGTTTCCTCTCCCAGAGTGGGAAGCCTGTGTGGCTTACCCACAATCCCAAGGGTGAGGTGCCTGTCTTCTTGGGCTAGTTCACCACCTGTGTTTTGTACCTTAATGTGTTGACCGCTTTTTAAAATAATATATATTTTATTGATTTTTTTAAAGAGAGGAAGGGAGAGGGATAGAGAGTGAGGAACATGGATGAGAGAGAAACATCGATCGGCCGCCTCCTGCACGCCCCCTACTGGGGATATGCCCGCAACCAAGGTCTGTGCCCTTGACCGGAATCGAATCTGGGACCCTTCAGTCCGCAGGCCAATGCTCTATCCACTGAGCCAAACTGGCTTCAGCTGTTGGTTGTTTGAATTCCAATCCCTTGAGGGAACTTGGAGCCGTGGGATAGGATCACACAAGTCTTCCAAAAATTTAAGTGAGATCAGAGCTCTTTTCTAAAAATTCTAGCTGGAATTTCAGAAAAGAGATACAAAGAGAGAATACACAGATGGTGAGGAGATTTGCTTAAAGGGGAGAGGACGTCCTGGTGTGGCTCAGTGGATAGAGCGTCAGCCTGAGGACTGAGGGGTCCTGGGTTCTATTGCGGTCAAGGGCACGAACCTCAGTTGCAGTTTCCCCAGCCCTGGTTGGGATGCGTGCAGGAGGCAACCAATCAATGTGTCTCTCTCACATGGATGTTTCTCTCTGTCTCTCCATCCCCCTCCCACTCTCTCTAAAAATCAATGGAAAAATGCCCTCGGGTGAGGATTAACCAAAATAATAAAAAGTAAAGGCGGGGGGCGGGAGGAGACTCGAGCGCCCCCCCCCCCCGAGTTCTCTTCATTGCCCACTGTTTGCCCACTGTCTAGCGAGGTGGCTTCCGTGCCCTCAGAAGGCCTCCTGGCGTCACTGCCCCTCAGGAAGCCGCCTCCTCTCCCTGGAGGACAGCAAGGGGCAGAGGTAGCCATTCAGGGTGAGGAAGATTCCAGCACAATCAATGATTGATGACTCTGATGCTCCGGTTTTTGCAGAGGTCACGGCCAGCCATTTCAAAAATAGGATCGGATTCCAACCATACTTGAACTTTTGGGGTTGCCAAGAATGTTTGAACTAAAATGAAAAAAGTTTTTTCTTTATCCTCTCCTTCCCAAAAAAGGCAGAATTTTCCCGTAACAGTCACAGTTCTATCCTAGCATCGTGGTCATTAGACACACAGAGAAGACCTAGGTACCGTTTCTTCCCCCGGAAGCAGGGGCTGGGAGTGGGAGTCTGAGCTAGCTGGACCAGGGTTTGTCTGCTAGATAGCACTGTGGATTTGGGGGGCAGATAATTGTTTGTGATGGGGGCTGTCCTGTGCATTGTGGGATATTTAGTAATGCCTCTCATCTCCACCCACTAGCTGTCAGTCACATTTTCCCTCCTCCTCCCCCTCCTCCTCAGCTTATGCAACCCCAAATATCTCCAAACATTGGAAATACCCCCTGGGGAACACAAAATTGTCCCCATTTGAGAACCATAGTTCTCAGGAAACCATAGAGAATTGGGGGGGGGGAGGGTGGGATGAGCAAGAATAAACATTCATCTAAAAATCCATGTTCTAGCCCTAGCTGGTTTGGCTCAGTGGATAGAGTGTCGACCTGCGGACTGGAGGGTCTTGGGTTCGATTCTGGTCAAGGGCACATACCCGAGTTGCAGGACTTGATTCCCAGTAGGGGGCATGCACGAGGCAGCCGATCCTTGATTCTCTCTCATCATTGATGTTTCTCTCTCTCTCTCCCTCCCCTCACTCTCTGAAATCAGTAAAAATACATATTTTTAAAAATCAGTGTTACTAGTTTAAATTGCGCTAAAGACATGTACAAATATTATTGTAAAAACTAGGCCGTGCCTCTTCACATGTTTATAATAGTTCTTTTTCCTTTCAGTAGTTTTTGTCATGCAGTAAATTCAAGGACTGCAGTGCGTCTGAAGGAAAATAGTCCGTTGTTTGCCCTTTAATACATTTTCAAGTAGGTATTTATGGTAAGTCTAAGGACAAAGAATGTGACAGAATTGCGTCCTCGCTCGAGAATATTACTCATTTGTAAATTTTTGTTCATCAAAACCAACAGCTTTTGACTGGCATCCAACTCCGTTCATTATTTTGTGATGAGCAGGTTTCCCATTCTGATTCCTTCTTTGATTTCCGGAGTGATTTGCATACAGCAAGAATGGCCACTTTGCACCTCCTTTTATACATGACAATCAAAGGAGGGGCTGTATGTGGGTGACATGAACTCACATACATTGCTGATTGATTAGGGGGGCGGGAGAAAGCAAAGCGGGGAAGCTCTGGGATTGGATAAAAACTAGAATGATAGACACATACTTGTACTTAGGTGGTTGCAGGATCGTTAACACTCAGCATTGAACTCGGTAACAGCGAGGATCTGTGGTCTCCACAGGACGGCACCTGTGCCTTGAGGGGCTGGAAAAAGGCAGATGACTTGGACATTCCAGCAATATGTGATGGTAGATGCAAGAAGACCATAGACAGGCTCAGTCCAGGTGAAGGTACCCATCTAGAACATGACTCCCCACCCCAAGCCGCTCTGTAATGACAGGGTTGTCATTTCAGCCGTCCTCTGGGCCTCCTGTAGGTCGCCGAGTTTGCCAGGCCGCCAGGCTGGCCTCCCCTGAGCTACCCTTCTAGGTGTCACCAGGAATGTCATACCTCAGTGTGATTGGTGGAGGAACAGCTTCCCCTACACGTGGGGTTCCTGCCGTCTCTTTCTTCACTCTGGCTGTTTAATATCATTATTGGTATTATTTGTAATCACCCACCCGGGAAGCGGTCCCGGAGGGATGTAATGTTGTCCTCTCCGTCTCTCCCACTCTTGCTGGGGTCCTGCTCTCTTTAGTTTCTGAGATTCCCATTGTAGTCGCCCTCGGGGTGTAAATAGAGCTGGCTCTTTAATGTTTCAGACCCCCCCCCTCCTCAACAGGCACTAGGGAAGACTCCACTTTCCTTGGAAAACGCTCCTTAAAATGGAAAGATTGAGAATTGAAGGTCATGAATTTTTTGATGCTCTCTCACCAGTTTGTTTAACATATATTTTATTGATTTCAGAGAGGAAAGGAGAGGGAAAGAGAGAGACAAACATCAATGATGAGAGAGAATCATGGATCAGCTGCCTCCTGCATGTCCCACACTCGGGATCGAGCCTGCAACCCAGGTATGTGCCCTTGACTGTAATGGAACCCAGGACCCTTCGGTCCGCAGGCCAGCGCTCTATCTAGTGAGCCACACCAGTTAGGTCTGTCACATAACTATTAATATAGTCATCCTTCTTGGTCATTAGAGGGCTTTTACCAAGAATGGTTGTCAACTCCACTTCTCAGTTGGCATCTGTCAGTCCTAGGGACCATCCTGGACTTGAACATGGTTAAACATCCGCTCCCATACATCATTAGCGTCACATTGCACTTGAAGTAGCCAGTGTGCCAATTCGTATTTCCACTCTGATGTGATTTGAAAATACTGGAGGCTGGGAGTGGTCTTCAATTCCGTTTAACTTTTATTAAAGACCTCGGAGTTACTTTGTCCAGACTCTTTGGCAGCGTTACGTGAAAATTCTGTTACTGAGTTCTTTGTCATAATTGCCGTCGGACTTTAAATTTTCCTGAAAATGTGCCAGATCCAAAGATTCCGTTATTTAGATAGGCTCTCCGTTTAGGAGAAGAAAAACAAGCAGACAGTGCACCTAGACAATGCACTTCCATTACTTAGCGCATTGATTTTGTAACATAATATGCTGCCTCTTTGATAGATGATGGAAGTCGCTACACTCCTGTCAGATGACAAGGGGAGAATGGAGAAAACACATTTAAATATTTGTTTCTGGGAAGCTGGGAAACTATAAATAGTGGGTTTGAGCAGAAGGCTCCCTCCCTGATGCCCTCTGGCCTAACCCACAGCCTCTGAGGAGAAAATAAACAAGGACTGACTATCCTGTTCCCAGAGTGGTGGCAGTGAGGTTAGGAAAACTCTCCGGCAGGACATGGTGTGACTCCACGAACTGCATCTGTCATGATCCTCTCCCGTCTTCCTAGTCCAGCGATAAATATAACATCTAAAATGCATCCAGCAGCCCTCGCTGGTGTGGCTCAGTGGATAGAGCCTCAGCCTGCGGACTGAAGGGGTCCCGGGTTCCATTCCGGTCAAGGGCAACATGCCCGGGTTGCTGGCTCCATTCCCAGTAGGGGGTGTGCAGGAAGCAGCTGATGGATGATTCTTTCTCATCATTGATGAAAGCTTCTATCTCGTTCTCCTTCTCCCTTCCTCTCTGAAATCAATGAAAATATATTTAAGAATTTTATTAAAAACACACACAGCAAATCAAATAAAGAGACTCATGCTTCCCTTGGTGTATTTATTTGTTGTTGCTGTAAATTGTAAAGCCCTAGAGGCCGTAGGCAGTGGTTTATTCACCATTACATGTCACAGTGCCTGCACACAGTGCTTGGTGTATGTGGAACAACT
>PVJN01019406.1:0-37431 GCA_004026805.1 Lasiurus borealis | reverse complement strand
TGTGTGATGGCCTTGGCGAGGGGCCTGTGATGGTTTTCAGGCTGGCCACGACCCTCAGTGACCCAAGCAGAGGCACTGGTATCTGGGATTTATTTATCTTCTATAATTGAAACTTTGTAGCCTTAAGTGGAGGCCTGGGCTGGCCAGGGTGTTCAGAAAGCTTGGCTTTCTCCATTGCTGGGGAAACCTTAGCCTCCCCACTGCTCTCTCTGTGGCTGCAGGCATCTTAGTTGGGCTAATTTACGTACTTGCTCCTGATTGGCTGGTGGGTGTAGCTTGTGGATGTAACAGAGTGATGGTTAACTTGGATATTACTTTTTTTATTACATAGGATACCCAAGATAAAAAAAAACAAACAACCTAAGTGTCTATCCATAGATACAGAAGAGATGGCACATATGTATAATAGAATATGATTTATCCATAAGAAATACATCTTATCATCTGCAACAATATGGTTGGACCCAAAAAGTATTGTACTGAGTAAAATAAGTCAAAGACAAATATCATATTTTTCCACTTACATGTGGAATCTAAAACACAAAATAAAGGAACAAACAAAACAAGCAAACTCATAGAAAAAATTTTGATGGTTTCCAGATGATAGGAGGGTCAGTGAATGGATGAAAAAGATGAAGGGATGAAGAAGTACAAATAGGCAGTTACAAAAACAGTCATGAGCATGTAAAATATATTATTGGGAATAGTAAGCAATATGGTCATAACTATGTATGGTGTCAGATAGGTACTAGACTTATCAAGTGATCAATTCATAAGTAATATAAATAGCTTATCACTATGTTGTACACCTGAAACTAACATAATACTGTATTTCAAATTTAACAGAGAAATATTTTTTTTAAAAAAAATCAGATGTTTTCCCAACTATTCCCCTTAAAATATCTACCACAGTTTTTAAAAGAAAATTTAATAATATTTTCACATTTAGACATATACAGATATGTTTTTCTTATCTTTAATTTAAATAAACATAATAGAAATAATAGAATATTTGAGGTATTTCATTATCATTGAGCTATCTCATTTTTGTTAAAAGCAATAATTTTCTACTTAGATTCGATTGAAATCTACTATATCCACTACTTACTTTCTTGTTTATTATCAATACTAAGTTTAAAATAAGAAGTTGAGAGGTTTTTTGTTTTAATTAACCATTAATAATTCACAAAGAAGAAAAAAGTTTTATGAATTAACAGTTCATTAAGCACAAAAACATAACTGTCAAATCAACAAAATTAGATGTAAATATAAGAGCCAAAACTTGGGGACAAGTGAATTTCCAAAGCCTATAGTACTTGCACTTAGGCATGTAGTACACAAAGATTCTGACTGCTTAAGAAAGTGAAATGCAAATATTAATCCTTCAGGGTACCAAATAAGTTTGATAAATGTTAGATAGTCTATTCTAAAAACTCGGGCCCAAAGAGATAAACTAATGAGGTGGTGAGAAATCATTTATTTTCTCATTCTAGAGTTATGAAAATAAATAAATACCCCCAAAATATAGTTTGAGCATTTCAAAATAAGTAAACTTTAAAAACAAATAAATAAATTTTAAATCAAATGTGATTAGATTTCAAAAGTCTCCTTGGTATAATCACACCATGGTGATATTTTTTCCAGTCATAGGGAAGGATAGTACATTCTTTCTGGAGAGAGACACTCTGCTATAATAAAACATGTATACAATTTGAAGTTCAATATATGTACATTCTGCCTACATGTCTACAACTTACTGGCTGTGAAGTATCAGACATCTTAACATCTGTGAACTTCAGACTCTATATCTGTGAAATGAGGATATCTTATTAATATGAAGATTATATAAGATAAAGCATGAAAATAACTGAACAGTGCTTACCATATAGTTGAAGTATTAATAAGATGGTAATTCCTTTATCTGTTTCACCATTTCTATGCATGGTGTTAAATTATTTATGTAATAGATCTCAAGATGATCTCTTAAATCCTGCCAGAATTTAAATATCTCCCACAAAATACATGCCCTTCCTGGAAAATATAATAGATTTTGTTGTTATATGTTTTCATGGTCTTTATTGATTATTGGCTTTGTAGGCATCCTATTTAATAAAGAGGGAATATGCTAATTGACCATCAAATCATCACAAAGATGGTGGCACCTATAGCCACAAGATAGCAGCACCCAGTCCCCTCAGCCCTGCCGGCATCCCCGAGTCCTTTCAGCCTCACCAGAGAGGGCAGGCATACAGTGCAGCTGGACCTGCCCTCAGCCCCCCAGCTACCCAGGGCCAGCCAAGGCTTGTGCTGCCAGCAGTGGCAGCAGCAGAGGTGTGATGAGGGTGTCACCTTTCTCTGATCGTCAAGTCACCTCCAACTCTTGTGGTCTCCCAGACTGTTAGAGGGTGCAGGCTGGAGTGAGGGCCGCCCCCCACCTCCAGTGCATTCATTTTCATGCACTGGGCCTCTAGTCTTTATATATGCAGTCTTTTCAATTTTCTCCTGGGAGGCATTACTGTAGCCATATTTTTCATGCCTGCCTAACTAATCCAGATTCCAGTATGTCATATAATTGAACCGTAAAATAAAAGAACATAGTTCCCTGATCGGTTTGGTTCAGTGGATAGAGCATCAGTCTGTAAACCAAAGGGTCATCAGGTCAAGGACCCTTACACTGGTTGCAGGATCCTCCCTAGCCTGGGCCCTAATCAGGCTGCACGCAGGAGGCAACAGATCAATGTGTCTCTCTCACATTGATGTTTCTCTGTCTTCCCCTCTCTCTTCTCCTCTTTCTGAAAAATCAATGGAAAAAATATCCTGGGAGAGGATTAAAAAAAAAGAACATAGCCAACCTTTTGAAAAACTTAAATACATCACAAGCATTAAGGAAAAACAAGCCATCTAACTTTAGAAGATACTATTCTTCAAATGTGGATTTGATTTCAAAATAAAGACAGCAAATCATTAATCATTATTCATGTCAGCAATGTGGAGAACAAGCTATTACATAATTTCTCAAATGAATGGAGTTATCATAAACACAGATTTTTGGCTGATTAAACTAATAAGAAATAATTTGTGTTTTCTAGTAATTAGAAGAGCTTTGAGACTGAACAATGGCTTTGTGTTTTTCATTTTGAGCACATCACTTTTATATATCATCTTTCTTGTATGCTTTCAAAATAAGCTCACTCAAACTACAAGTTTATTACCCTTGTTCTTTTTCCACCAAAATGTAAGAGATAATAATGAATGTACAATGAGATATATAAAAGATTCCTTAAATATACATTAATAAGAACTCATGGGTAACTAAATGTTTTATCTATTCTTAAGTGCCAAAATAAATAAAACCTTATTAAGTTGTATTATTTTTTGCTACAAATAAAAATAAGTGATAATAACAATAGCATCTTACATTTAAATATTTTTATTGATTTCAGAGAAAGGAGAGGGAGAGAGAGATATAAACATCAATGATAAGACAGATTCATTGATTGGCTGCCTCCTGCACACCCTTTATGGGGTTTGAGCCCGAAAACTGGTCATGCACCCTTGACCATGTGCCCTCGAACCCAGGACCCTTCATTCCACAAGCTAACACTCCATCCATTGAGCCAAACCAACTAGGGCAGTGATCGGTAAACTGCTGCTTGTGAGACACAGCTCTAGAGCCGCGGTTTGCTGCTCTGTTGACTAATGAGTTTGCCGACCACTGACCTAGACTGAAGATTACAGTAATTACAGGCTGTTGTTGTTCCTTCGGATTAAGCCCCTATCCCAGTGGTCTGCAAACTCATTAGCAGCAGAGTGGCAAACAGTGGTGACTCTTGAGCCGCAGTTTTCTGACCACTGAACTAGGGCATTAGCACCTTACTTTTAAATAAAACTAATAGTATATAAGACTTTTAACCTATCGGATGGCAGCTAACACCGTTACTATGGGCAAGTAAATATGAATCATTAAATAAAATACATATTAAATTAGATGACACAGAATCTTAAGGTGACCTACTACCGTTTTCAAAATAACTTCCCAATGCCTTGCCTTTGCATGTAAGACCTTTCACTGTCTGATGGTAATCTCCCTTTGCAGGCTTCTCTTCTTTTACAACTCTCCATATAACATCGTTCCTGCCTCGGTAGACAATTCATTACCCTGCAAAAGATCCATATATTTTCTGGCCTTTGTACCATTACATATGATCATTCTTCTATTTTATAGTCAAGTAAGTTATCATTTAACATCTTTATTGCATTCTGCAATGTTAAGTGAAATGATGTATAAGGAAAGCCATTTTACCATAGGCTAATTGAGATAAACAAGAGTTATGTTCCTAGGGAATCTCATCAACATTATAAAGACTTTATTAGAGGACCTTTGTTGTACTTTATTGTAACAATTCTCATTGCGCTTAGCCTGATAGAACATGTCTCTCTGGCCAGTATTGTTACAATGTATTTTTTAAAATATGTTTTTATTTTTTAAATTTTTATTAATTTTTATACATATCTCCCCATTGCCCCACCTCCCTCCCAAGCATACCCCAACCCCCCAGTATCTTTGTTCATTGGTTATGCTTATATGAATGCATACAAGTCCTTTGATGGATCTCTTATCTACCTCACCTAACTTTAATCTTTCTGCTGTAATTTCACAGTCTGTTTGAAGCTTTACTGCCTCTGTATCTATCCTTTTGTTCATCAGTTTATAATGTTCTTTATTATCCACCAATGAGTGAGATCATGTGATGCTTCTCCTTCATTGACTGGCTTATTTCACTAAGCATAAGGCTCTCCAGTTCCAACCAGGTTGCTGCAAATGGTAAGAATTCCTTCTTTTAAATGGCAGCATAGTTTTTATTGATTTCAGAGAAAGAAAAGGAGAGGAGGTGATAAAAACATCGATGAGAGAAAATAATTGATCAGCTGCCTCCTGAACACCCTCTACTGGGGATAGAGCTTGAAACCTAGCCATGTGCCCTGATGGGTAATCAAACTATGACCTCCTTGTTCATGGATTGACACTCAACCACTGAACCACACCAGCAGGGCACAATGGCTTTTCATATGATGTCTTTGATTCCCAGTTTATAAACCCTTATCCTGCAGAACTAAAGAAGTCTTTGAAACCTCCAGATATGATCATATCAGTCTTTTAAAAACTTCCAATATTCTCAAATCTTTTAACTCTCTTCCTCACTCTATGTTTCAGCCACACCTGGCCTTTTTCCATTTCTTATAATAACAAAATTTATCTCACCTCAAGGCCTTCATATATATGGAGCCTACACACAAAAATATATAGCACTTGAATAAATATCTAATGATTTTAGAACCGTTATATTAAAATTGGGCTTCTAATTTAAGGCATATATTGTTGTTGTCTCTTACATGCACCCAATAAAGACTGACACAGGCTTTTTCCAGGATAGAGTCCATAAACTGAACTTCAATGAAACCTATTTTCAATGAACACCTTTTTCAATCAAACCCAATCTTTGATCCCTGCACAAAATGAGAGGGGCAAGGCTCAAATGAGTGGGAAGCACACAGGAAAAGTAAACAAGAAAAACAAAGTTTAGATATACCCAAATGTTTAGCAGGTTATCTGTGGGAGCCCCTTTCCACATCCCGCGTGGTTCAGGGTTCCCGGTTCAGGGTTCGGGTTCTGAAGAAGGCCGCACACCATCGAAATGAGAGACTAGAAAACATTAATTTGGCGATATTGGGGGGCCAGGCGGGAGCCTTCCTCTAGTGGAAAGGACTGCCATTTGCTCTGGCCTTTTTCTCCCTTTTATTAAGGCTTTAGGACACACCCCTAGCCTTTAGGCAGGAAATAACAAAAACAGAAATTAACATGAAACAAACAGATAGAGGTTGCTTCAACCAATAATGTTTCAACTAAACAGTGAGTAATTAGCTCTGACCTTTCAGAGCAGTTAAGGTTGACCAGCCTTCTGGCCTCCTGTTTACATCCATTTAGTAAGAACAATGTTTGGTTTCCGACAGTTATCCTTGTAGGAATTCAGGATCTCAGAGACAAATGAACAGGTAGTAATCCAGGGTTCTGAACTGACAGTCAAGGTGAAGACAGGCTATCTGGAAGAGCTGGTAAATATGTGGTATAATGTTGCTTCTACTCCTCCCTTCGGGGTCCAAAGAAGTTATTACTAATTAATCTTGTTTTAAACTAAGCTCAGGCATGATCTCAGAGTTCTTCTCAACCTACTGCCCTAGATGACCATATTACAAATTGATCATCACTGTCTTCAAAATGAAATCTACTGACATTCTTATTCTCACACACACGATTAACTGATGAGGATCAAATTACCAAATTTAAGGAAAAGAGCAATTCATCTTAATCACAGAAAACAAAATACTAAACTTCGTCCCATTTCCTCTCTTTTGCTCTAGGGCTACTGACTTTAATTCCCCCAATATTGTGGATATGCAATTTCCTCTTTCTGTATTAGATCGCTCATTTGTGGTTTCTTTCATGGACAAGATATTATCAGGGCAAAGCTGCACTTCTATCCCACAGTCCAGGCTGCGGTCATGTTTATCATTAAAACCTATCTACTAGCTCATTTAAACATAATATTTTCAGAAAAAAACTTCTTCCACTTTGAATTGGAGTCTTTAGAATCAGACACTGGAATAATATGTTGGGTCTGATGCTTCAGACTGGAATAAAATAAGTCAAATACATCTAGGAATCTATGGAAATAGCTAGTGGGTGGAATTTAACATAATTTCACATTAAATTAGGACAATATCTCGGTAAAATAAAAAAGTATATACTGCCAAAACCATTTTGGGCTAGTGGATAGAGTGCTGGCCTGCAGACCAAGAGGTCCCAGATTTGATTCCAGTCAAGGGCACGTACCTTGGTTGTGGGCACATCCCCAGTAGAGGGTGTGCAAGAGACAGCTGATCAATGTTTCTATCTCTCTCTCTCTCTCTCACTTCATCTCTGTAAAAAAATCAATAAAACATATATTTTTAAAACATATTTGTATTAATTTTTCACAGAGAGGAACGGAAAGGGATAGAAATCCAGAAACATCGATGAAGAGAGAGACATCGATCAGCCAACTCCTGCACGCCCCTACTGGGGATGTGCCTGCAACCAATGTACATGCCCTTGACCAGAATCGAACCTGGGACCTTTCAGTCTCCAGGCCGACGCTCTATCCACTGAGCCAAACTGGTTTCG
Organism: Lasiurus borealis; assembly: GCA_004026805.1. NCBI lineage: Eukaryota > Metazoa > Chordata > Mammalia > Chiroptera > Vespertilionidae > Lasiurus > Lasiurus borealis. Next base: position 30,209 of record PVJN01019406.1, on the reverse strand, counting down.
GCTCAATAAAATATTTTTTAAAAAGTATATATAGATGTGGTAGGCAATTTGAAGAACGCCCGCCCCCATGATCTCCACCTTAGTGTTACCATTAAGATTAGGTTATAGTATGTAGCAAGGGTGAAGGGTTTAAGAAATAATTAAGGACCCAAATAACTTGACTTTTAAGTTAATCTAAAAGGAGATAATTTTTGAGGGGCCTGACTTAACAGTTGGAAGCCATTTAGAAAAGAGTCTAGGCCTTCCCTTGAAGTAATAGATGCTCTCCTGCTAGCCATATAGCACCACATCACCATGAGTTCCACAGCCATAGTAGGCAAGTAAATTGTGCCAGCAAACATGTGAACTAGGAAGAGAATCCTGAGCCTCCAATGAAACCTCAGCCTCTAACTAACACCATCATTGCAAACCCTGAGCAGAGTATCTAGCTAAGTTGTGCCATATTCCTGATTGATAGAAACTGTGAAATAATAAATGGGTGTTGTATTAACCCATATAGTTTGGGATAATTTGTTAAGCTGAGAACAATATTCATATATATATATATATATATATATATGTGTGTGTGTGTGTGTGTGTGTATATATATATATATATATATATATTATTGATTTTTTACAGAGAGGAAGGGAGAGAGATAGAAAGTCAGAAACATCGATGAGAGAGAGACATCCATCAGCCTCCTCCTGCACGCCCCACAGTGGAGATGTGCCCGAAAGCAAGGTACATGCCCCCAACTGGAATCAAACCCGGGACCTTTCAGTCCACAAGCCGACGCTGTATCCACTGAGCCAAACCAGTCTCGGCGAGAACAATATTCTTGAAGAAAAATGTGCAGTGCTTTTCTCCCCAAAAAATTAAATGTGTGCATATATCAATAAACATGTACTGACATATTGAGTGCGCACTAAGTGTAGTGAGTTCAATAGTGACCCCTGTGCCCCCCAAAATATATATGTCTATGTCCTAACCTATAGAACCTGTGAATGTGTTCTTATTTGGAAAATAGATCTTTATACATATAATTTAATTAAGGATCTTGAATGAGATCATTCTTGATTTAGAATAAACTCTAAATCCAATACCTGGTATCTTTATAAGATACAGGAGAGGAATATTTGAGACAAAGAGAGACACGGGGAGGGCAGAGCCATGTGGAGATAGAGGCAAAGATTGGAGTTCGAGCCCACTAGGCAAGGAACACCTGAGGCCACCAGAAGCTTAAAGAGGCAGGGAAAGATTTTCTCCTAGAGCCTCCAGAGGAGTGTGTGGTACTACTGACAACTTGATTTTGGACTTCTAATGTCTGAAACTGGGAGAATAAATTTCTATTGCTTTAAAGTCACCAAGTTTGTGGTAATTTTTTTTATGGCAGCTCTAGAAAACTAATATGCTATGTGTGCAGCAATGGAGGCAGGCAAAAAGATAAACTGCAGTCTGCCATCCAGGAATTCATAGTCTAGTATGAAATATGTGATAGACAAAAAATAAAATAAATAAAATAGACAGTGTCTCATGCCAAAAAGAGAAGTAAAAAGAGAAAGCTAATGTGAAAAAAAGGGAAGATCAGCATCTGGACCTGGCAATCAGGTAGAATTTCCTAGAAAAAAAAATAATGGAAGTAAAGAATGGGCATGAAGATAGGTGAGAAGTATATTTCACACAGAAGAGCTAGAGGCAGACAGAAGAGCAGTAGACACTTGTGAAAACCTGCTTTTTTGTTAGAGAAGCCTGGTACCTGTCATTCACTGTACTTTAGTTCTACCTGTGGCTTGAGAGCCGCTGTTTACCACTCTGTTGACTAGTGAGTTTGCCTACCACTGAGTTAGACTCAACAGGCAATTTGAGGATTCATTTTTATTACTGCAGCTAACCACTATTTAAAATTAGTACACTAATCTGCTCATGGAAATTGAATTCTAAAAATTATTATCCCTGTGGTAACCAATAGGAAATAGTATATTGCTTGGAGTTTTGTAAAACACACAGGTGTCAGTACTAAAATAGAACTAGTCAGGAAAAATTCTAATATAATTATTGGTTGTATCAGTGTAAAATCCATTTTATGATTGTATACTGTTTGAAGGTGAAAATTTGATTAGAAAATGTACATGTCCTAAACCTGTAATCAGTTCAATTGGTAGAGAAAAACATTGTGTTTATAACAAGTATCACACACACACAAAATATGATTCTAAGTACACATTTACAGTCAAGCCACTAAATTCTTACCTTCACTATTGTCATCAGTAAAATGATAATTAAACACACAGAAACATTGTGAAAAGGAAATGAGCTAATGGGTATACAAGTGCTTTGTAAACTCAAAGTCATGACTACATCTAATGATGGGAGATGAAGATGTCTTTAATAAGGAAATCCATGAAAAACTCAACAATCTTGACCGACTAAATAAAAAAAAAATTACTAGAACAGCAGACAAATATCAAATCTAACATTCATATTTCACTTCAAATATTTCCCCTTTTAATGTTAATTGAGGTCCTCATAATCTATAATAACAGAGCTTTTGGCAGGAAGTTGAAGAAATCTCTAAAAAGAGCCAAGAGCTATAAGCATTATCCAGATAAAACTGGGCATTCTCAAGCCCAGTTTAAAGCCCATTTCAGCATAGTGACACATGGAAATGAAACTCAAATTGAACTTCAAAACTCCCTGAAGAGCAATGTGCATCTTTATAGATGATTTCATGAGGATACAATAAAGGGAACTGGCGGTGATCACATAGCCAAACTTCCTAAATTTTATTTCACTCATTTCTTTACTCTAAATTCTAAATTTTATTGTCAACTAAGACCACTTTGATCTCTTTCTCTCCCCCCAAAAACTCTCTACTAATATGGTCTTTCTGGATTCATTCCTCCCTTTGGTGTTTCTCACTTCATCTTGTTTCCTGAATCTTTTATATTTCTGAATCTTTGTCTCCATGTACATTTTACTTTAAACATTCTCATTCCCTTCTCTAAGATTTTTCAATGTTTCACCTCAAAATATTATGTTGCTTAACAAAAAAGTGATAATTAAGAACTACAAAGTTTTCTCCTTCTTAAAAGTAGAGTAAGTATACAGCTCAGTGGTTGAGTGTCAACCTGTGAACCAGTAGGTCCCTGGTTCAATTCTGGTCAAGGTCATATGCTCAGGCTGCATGGGGGCATGCAGAAGGCAGCCAATCAATGATTCTCTTTCATCAATGATGTCATGATGTCTGTATCTCTCTCCCTTCCCCTCTCTTCCTCTCTGAAATCAAAAAAAAAAAAAAAAAAATATATATATATATATATATATATATATATATATATATATATTATATATACACACACACACATATATATGTATATATATTTAAATATATTTTATTGATTTTTTACAGAGAGGAAGTGAGAAAGATAGAGAGTTAGAAACATCGATGAGAGAGAGACATTGGTAAGCTACCTCCTGCACGCCCCCTACTGGGGATGTGCCCACAACCAAGGTACATGCTCTTGACCGGAATCGAACCTGAGACCTTTCAGTCTGCAGGCCCACGCTCTATCCACTGAGCCAAACCGGTTTCGGCAAAATATATATTTTAAATAATAAAATTAGAGTAAGTACTGAAATGTGTCAACTTGAACTTCCTAATATCCAATAGATTATAGGGCAGTAAAATAAGGCCTTGCAGCTATAGATGACAAAGCTCATGCATTAAAGGACATACATTCCTCCCTTCCACAGGAAGAGATACCTGGTTTTTCTCCACAGGCTTAATTTGTAACATTTAAACAAAATTAAAATGCTGAAGAATGTATGTATATATGTGTGAAATGATTTCTATATATTAATGTAATTACATATGCTTTATATTATACAATGTGCTATGTAACATATATATGTATATACTAGAGGCCTGTAGGGATTGGCCCAAAACCAGCCTGGTGCATGGATTCATGTACTAATGGAGTCCCTTAGGCTGGCCTGCAGGGTACAGGACAAAATTAGCTCTCTGACATCCTCTGAGGGTCCTGCATTGTGAGAGGGTGCAGGCCAGGCTGAGGGACCCCACTGATGCATGATTGAGGCTGAGGAGGGTCTGTGGGAGGGCTCCAGGGTGTGTCTGGTTCATCTGGTCCAGGCCTGATTAGCTGGACCTCAGCAGGAAGCTAAACTACTGGTTGGAGCATCTGTGCCCTGGTAGCCAGTGAGCGTCATAGTGACTGGTCAAATGGTCAAACGGCCAGACAGTTATCATATTGGGCTTTTATTATATAGGATTGTTAATTAAAATGGCATATGGAGCAAACAATGGCAACTAGATCAGAAATGAAATAAGCATTCAGAAATACATTCAAATCAATCTATAAAGTGACTATGTTATAATGGTAGCATTTCTTTGGGGAAGATGAATTTTAAATTATCTTGAAACATTTTTTAAATAAAATGAAACTGCTATGTTTATTTATATAAATTTATTCCAAAGACTTTTAAATATATTTAAATAATTGGGAGGGTTATTTACCAAAAATTCACATAAATAAATTTGGAATGGAAGGCAATGAACCAAAAGAAATAAATGAAGTTTTCAAGCATATACTAGTAAAATAGAAAAACCAGTAAATATTGTGAAAGACATTGTAAAAAAAGTTTAAGTGCCAGGTGTCAACCTGGAGAAAATGCAACATAATTAACAAAGGACTGATCCATTCCATTAAAAGATAAAATAAAATAAAACAAAATAAAATAAAATAAAACAAAAAACAGCTTTCATAATCCTATGAAAAGATAATAGAAACATATAAATGTAAAAAAATGGAATGTATGTGCTGGATATCTCCTGTCTTCCCTCCTTTTTCCAATCCCCACTCTTTTTCTGGCTCTCTATCCAGAATGTTGACCCAAAGGGGTTACATGAAATCTATTACTCCATAGCTTCTGGTAGGTTTGGCCAATGGGAGACCCTGTAGAGGATGAGGATGGAAGAAGAATGAGGGAGGTTTATTTTCCCTCAGATATTATTTTTCTAGGTTACTATGGGCTGGCAGTGTCTCTACTAAAGAGTAACTTATCATAGATTATATATATACTTGACGCCCTGTGCACGAACTCATGCACCTTGAAAGGAACTGTGGGCCGCAAGGCTGTCGTGGGCACAGGAGCCCGTCTTGGTTCATCCTCTGAGCCCGTGCTTGGCTCCTCTCACCACAGTTCTGTCCCCTGTCTGATGGTGCAGAGTGATCGGGACTGGTGCCAGCATCAGTTGTGAGCAGGGCTGTTGCCAACAGTTAGTGCGAGAGGCAGCCGCTAGTCTCAATTGCCTCTTACTTCCCCCTGCTCTTGAGGGGTGACCGGATGCCAGCAGGTGTGAGCACTGCATGGGACTACAGCAGGGGTGAGCAAAGAACTTTCAGTAACCACCGGAGGCTCACCCCAATGACAGGGACTGATACCCTGCCTTGATCTGGCACCCCCATTCACCTGCTTTACCATCTCACTGCAGCCAACACCCAGCATGTTCTGTGCTCTGCTGCCTGCTAAAAATGTCCACCATGTTCCATGCTCGCCCCCTGTTGGTTGGCTCATGTCATAGTGACCGGTTGTTCAGTTGTTCTGCCATTTGGTTTATTTGCATATTCGCCTTTTATTATAAAGAATATTAACATATGACTTTATTAATTTCTTAATGAAATAGGCATTATTAAAATACTTAATTTTAAAGTCTAATATGTTACATTTAGATAGATAAGAGCTCACTGAGGTCCTTCAAATTTTTAAGAGTATAACGTAGTGCAGAGCCCAAAAAGTTTGATAACTACTACCTGAAACACTACACTCATATGTATAAATGAACCCTTTTAGTTAATCCTCCTAAATTTGACTCAGTTGAGCATGTCATGTGTCATTGACAGGATGCTTAATGATATACTGGGTATTCATAGAAGAGATATAAACTGACAGTAAACCTCACTAGTAATTAAAGAATAATAATTAATACAATGGAAAGATAAATTTCCATCAGACAAATTTTTCCTGAAAGAATTGTAACATCAAATTTGGCCTGAAAGTATAAGAAACCAAGCATGTTCCTATTGATTCAGAGTATAAATTAGCACAAAATTTTGGAGGGCAATTTGGCAGTATCTCTTAAAAATGTAAATGTAAATGTTTTATGACCCAATATTTTAAATTCTGGGAACCTATCACTCAGAACTAAATTTTGAGTAGTTAAAAACATTGGTAAAATAATACTGTAGCACTTTTTCAATACAAAAATAAAAAATATGTGAATGTTCATCAATATCAAATTAGATAAAATGTTGCATAATAATTTGATGCCATGGAAATGTTTATAAACAAGTACAAGTTTGATTTTTATATACTTAGCCTAGAACTAGAACTATAATATATTAAGGTACAATGATAAGTTGCAAAATTATATATATATATATATATATATATATATATATATATTATATAATAAAGAGCTAGTATGCTAATTAGACTGAACAGCAGAATGAATGTCCAAAGGAAGCCAGCGCTGTGAGAGCAGGCCAAAGCAGCTAGAGCTGCAAGGGCTGAGCCCCTTGCATAAATTTCATGCATTGGGCCTCTAGTATATTTACATATTAGAACATTTTGAATAATATAAATTAGAACATTTCATCTACATATGCATATGTGTATATAACTATGTAAGGATGAGAATACCTGAAACAAATTATTTCATAAATTAGATTGGAGGAGTAGATGCAGAGATTTTCACAAAAAGTAAAATTTTAAAGACAAAACAGAAGAACTGGGGGAGGAGGGATTGTAGTCTGAAGTTATTTAACGTGTGAAAAAATTAGCCAGCAAAATTCACTCTGAGAACATTATTATACTGTTAATATTCATTGATATTCATAATAATGATTATGTCTTCATAAAATAATTTTATGCTCATTTTTATTTTTGTACAGATTTATAGTATGCTAGTCTATAGCTCACATGCATGTTTTATTATCATCATAAAATAAGCAACGATTGCTGTAGCTTTTTCACTCTTCCATGACAATTTGCTTCCAGTGACCTTGTGCTCTTCTGGTATTTAACTCTCTCTAACCCTAGCAGTAATCACGTCTAGTATCACATGTTTTGAAACTCATTCAGATCAATGTTTTAACTCGTTTTTTGCTTCATTTAACTTATGTCCAATCCATTAAAACCTAACCCAATAAAACAAAAAAAAAAGGTGAACCTAGTATAACATTGTAAGATATGAATTTTAAGTTCTGTCTATATCACTTATGATACATTAACTAGGCAATTTATGATATCACTGAATTCTAGTTTCTCATCTGTAAGATAGAAATACTACCTTGTTTCTAGAATTACTCTGAATTCCAAATCAAGTTAGGTATATAAGAGTGCCTAATATTTCAGTAACTTAGTTGAATTTGAATAAAAAGCATTTTTTTCATTATAAAAATTGTTAAGCAATGAAGAGAGGTTGGGCATAATATTTCGGGTGTTTGGGATATTTTTTCACCTAAAAGCTGTCCATAATTATTAAGGATTCTTTAGTCAGTAGGTGCAGTTGGTCGATTACAAGTTGAATAAGACATTTTTAAGATGAATCACATTGCCAAATTTCTATTCAACTCCTCTCAGGCAGGGAAGGTTTAGGAAGGGAATTCCTGAGCAAAATACAGAAATGAGAGGGTATTTCATTTAATAGGTATTTACTATATGACTTATGACTTCTGGGTATCAAGCACAGTTTTAATTTATATATCCTTTTTGGGCTTACATTCTAGCGTGAGAGAAAAAAATATTTAAAAATACAATTTCATACACAGGGTGGTGCAAAAGTACATTTACAGCTGTTAGTATATGAGTTTATTCCTGTATTATTTTTTAGTAGCTATTATATTATTTTCCATACGAACAACTGCAAACCTACTTTTTCTTTTAATCCTCACCCAAGGATATTTTTCCACTTATTTTTAGAGAGGGAAAGACACAGAGAAATATTGATGTTAGAGTAACACATCCATCGATTGCCTCCCACACATGCCCCAACCAGAGAGTGGGCCAGAGAGGAGCCTGCAACCAAGGTATGTGTCCTTTGGGACTTTTTGGTGTGCAGGCCGAGATTTTATCCACTGAGCCAAACCAACTAGGGCTATAAACCTATGCTGTGCCACTCTCTCTAGGTAAGTGTTAGGGAACAAAGGAACTGGTTAAAGAAATTGTGACCATAATGGACTAAGAGGCTCCTTTCTTGGATGTGCTGGAGGAGTCCTCTCTGAGAAGGTGGTTTGACCAGACATGAAGGAGGTAATGAATTTTAAAGATGGAGGAAGAGCATGAACAGTACCCAAAGTAGATGAAAGAGTAAGTGGAAAGGCTCCAAAGTTCATTTGAGAAGTAGCAAGCTGCTCAATGTAACTGGAGCTGAGGGAAGAGTAGCAGCAATGACGTTCAGAGAGGCAAGAGGGGGCAAAAATATAAAGAATTATAGGGCCTTATTTGTAGTTTGGCATTTATTCAGATCCACCTTAACCCTTTTTTTTTATTGCTTTCAGAGAAGAAGGGAGAGGAAAAGAGAAATAGAAATATCACTGATGAGAGAGTCTCATGGATTGGCTGCCTCCTGCACACTGGGAGTCACACTGGGTACCAAGCTGGAAACCTGGGCATGTGCCTTGGCCAGGATTTGAACCTTGACCTGCTGGTTCATAGGTTGACACTCAATCACTGAGCCACACCAGCTGAGTAGATCTACCTTAACTTTTGACAAGATCACTTGGAATATTATGTTGGAGACATTACAGTGTGCCAAATTCAGCACATATATTAAAGGTAGACCCAGCAGAATTTCCAGAATATGAAGTGAGAGAGACAGATTGGCATGAAATCCCTGTAGAATGGTAAAATGACAAAGATAGATGAGATTAGAGTGAAGAGTAGGTATGGATGATGGATGTAGTTTTCTTTTGGACATGTTAAAAGCAAGATGTGTCCTGGATTCCCAAGGGGAGATATTGTATGTAAGTCTGGATCCAAAGTATCACTGGGATATCAACTGTATGTGAACTCATGGTATAGGATGAGATTATTCAGAAAAAGTATACATGGAAAGAAGAGGGCAGAGGATGGCTTACTCAATACATTAGAGACCAAAGGAAGGAAGATAGCAAGAGAGAATGAGGTGAAAGAAAATGTAAGTGGAGTGGTAAACAAGGCGATCCTGCTGCCTCAAAGTGTAGGAAGACTTTTCAGAATGAGGGAGCGGCTACATGTGTCAACTGCTGCTGGAAAAATGAGTAATGTGAAGGGAGGCAAATGGGAAAGATGGAGGATGCTGTTGATATTGATAGGTGTGCTTTCAGTGGAGTGGTGAAGAAGAGTATTTTAAGATCACTGGTGATAAGACAAAATTCAGGCATCTGCTGGTGAAATGAGGCAAACAGTAATTGGGGGGATGACGAGATAAGTCTAGATCAGTGGTTCTTAACCTGTGGGTCACGACCCCTTTGGGGGTGGAAAGACCCTTTCTCAGGGGTTGCCATAGACCATCAGAAAACACATATTTCCCATGGTCTTAGGAACCAACACACCACTATTTGGTGTAGCAAAGTGTAGCAATGTAGTTTACTGTTGTCATATGAAGACTGTTGCCCATGCTACACCACGATTCAAGACAAAATTTCATTTATTTGTAATTAGAAATAAATATTTCAAAATATATAATTACATATTGTTTTTGTGATTAATCACTATGCTTTAATTATGTTCAATGTGTAACAATGAAAATACATCCTGCATATCAGATATTTACATTACAGTTCATAACAGTAGCAAGATTACAGTTATGAAGTAGCAACGGAAATAATTTTATGGTTGGGGGTCACCACAACGTGAGCAACTGTATTAAAGTGTTGCGGCATTAGAAAGGTTGAGAACCACTGGTCTAGATGGTCTCTTATAGGCTGTCATTTCTCAGTCATTAATGAAAATTTAAATTATGTCTAATGTATGCTCTTAAAGAAGGTTAAGAAACATGTTCTGGGTGTGTCCAAAAGGTTACCCAGAAGGATATTAGCTCTAGGAGAGGCAGTGCAGTGCAGAAAAGAGCAGAACTCCAGACTCATTTCTGCCACCTAATAGCTGGGAAAGAGACATTGGACAGGAGATCTAAACACTGTGCTTCAGGTTCATCGTTTGTAAAATGGGGACAGAGATATTAACCATCTCACAGGTTTATTAAAAGGGTTAAATAATTTAATGCATGGAAGGTGTTTAACTACAGTAACCTCAAACAGAGTGAAAAAACAAAATGCTAAAATGTTACCATTATTAAGTAAATACTTTTACTTTTATTCAAAATGAATGTATGGGCTAATTCCTATATCCCAAATTCTGTACTAATGAGGTTCTCTCCATCCTGCATGTACATAAAATCACCTAAAAGAGGTCTAATTCCCAAAACAACCCATGTTTATCTCTCTATACACTTTTACTTTTTTTCCTTTTACTCTGTATCTGTGGATTGCTTAATTATAATAGAGGGAATTTTATTTCAACTTCTACTAGTAATTAAATGTATGTTCTTTCATTGCAGCAACATTCCTGAAATTAGATATTGATATTATAGTATAATTGATCTGCTGGTCTTAGTTTACCAGGAACTTTTCCCAGTTTCGGTTGAGAAATTATTCAGATGCCAACAGTGGAAAAGAACTCTGCTGCCCACCATAAGGATTCACATATAGTTTGCCTAGAAAGCTAGTTGTTGAAAATGGTTAGTGTACTAAAGGGTACTGAGATACTAAACCCAGTACTTAAAAAGCTAAGGGGACAAGGTGTACAATAACATGAAAGTTTGAAAAGTATATTTTTGTCAATTAAAAAAAAAATAGTTTATTTAACCTTTAGTAGCTCAGGTCAAATAAGTTATCCTAGAGTAGAAGGATTTTGTGACTTTAGAATGTACCCTAAAACATCCTGTCTATTTGTCCCGACCCGCAGGTTAAGTCAACGAGGACCCTAGAGGGGTAGTGGGGATGAAAGGGACGAGAGACCCAAGGAATGGAGACAAGACAATGTTCTGATCAAGTCTCATTTATTCAACAATAGATTGGGGTATTTATGGGGAGAAGGAGGAATGAGGAAGTTAGCGAAAATTCCTAGCCCTAAGGCGAAACGCCTGGCTTTTGGGAGATAGGGAAAGAGATAGGGTTTGGGGTAATAGAAACCTAGCCCGAGGTTAGTGCTAATGTGGCTGGTGCTTACTACAGGATGGCTACCAAGCACAACAAGTTTCCCACATCAATTAAAGAGAGAATATGTTAATTGACCCTCAAGCCATTTCAAAGATGGTGGCACCCAGTCCCTTCAGTTCCCCAGCCACCCAGAGTTGGCCCTAGATGCAGGCAAGCCTCAGATGGAGGCTTCCCAGCCACGCAGGGCCGCCGAAAGTACAGACAAATCTTGGATGGTGGCTACCTAGCCGCCCAGAACCAACCGAGGCTCAGGTAATCAGGGCCGGCCAGCGCTTGCACTACCAGCAGTGACACCAGCAGAGGTGTGATGGGGCATTGCCTTCTTCTGATCACCAGGTCACCTCCCACCCCTAAGGGTTCATGGACTATGAGAGGGCACAGGCCAGGCTGAGGGACCCCCCTACCTCCAGTGCATGAATTTTCACACAGCGGGCCTCTAGTTTTGAATAAAATGCAGTGTTTTGTTAACAGTTTATAGATATTTTACTCATTTAACAAACTTAAGCTCTTTGGTTCTACATATTTAATGATACTACATCTGTGTAGTAGATCCACACTCCCAAATCCAAGCCCTTTTTCTGGTAGTGTCTCTGACAGGTTACAATTATTAGCTATCAATAAAATAGAAAGTTTGATGCTATAGAAAACTATGGTGACCAGGAGATGAACAAAATACAACCATTCCCAGGTTTTAATGCACATTTTAAATCATTTCCATGGGAAACAACATTTGGCGCAAGGGCCACTATTATGAAAAAAACAGAAGGCAGCTTCTACCAAGCCAGATGGTTAATTTGTAACAGGGGAATATAACTAGAAGGAATTGCATTATATAACCCCTAAAAACTATTGATAATGAATTTAAATGGACTAAATAACTGGGCCCTCTTCCAACTCGCTGTCATTAGGCCAATCTGTGGCAACAACATCATCAACCACAAGACGAAGCCCCTACTAATCGCAAGGTGTCTTAAAAGGTAGACACAACAGCTAAAGAAATATGAGTAAACATTTTTTAGAATTATCAGGAAAGACAGGATCAAGAACCTTTCGATTCTCTAAATAAAGCTATATGAGGGGAAGCAACAAGGCAGAGGGGAAAAGTGTGTTGGCTTAAATTCCCAGAGCAATTAGAATACATATAATTACCCAGATTAACTGTCAGTAACTTTCAAGCCAGCCTTGTGTAATGTCACTTTGCACTGAGCACTCACTAGAGACTGAGCACTCACTGATTTAGTGTTAAAAGGATCCTAGAGATTCATTAAAAAGATCCTAGAGATTCAGTGAGTTACTGGAAGTAACACAGCAAGTTATTGACACAGCTGGGATGTAGCCCTGGGGCTAAGACTTCAGATAAGTAGCCCAGTGAAATGTACCTACATACACTGCTCCCTTGAGGAAGTGTCGGACCCTGTTCTTAAGGAAATTCTTGGAACAACTATTTTCCAGGATCCCCTATGGGACTACTTATTCCTTACCATACTTGTAGCCACACACTGAGACCCAGAATTTAAATGGAAGTGAGGCATAATATTTCTCTTCCCTGGAGAGTAACTTTAGTCATAAGGCTTATATAAGAAAATAATACCCCAAGACATATTTGTGTGTGTGCGTGTGCGGACACACACACACACACACACACTAACATATTACTATATGGAAGCAATATATCAATACCTTAAGGTCAAATTTTTGAAGCTACAACTTAAATTTGTCATGACTTTGAGAAAAATTAGATTCTTCATATCTCAATTACCGTAGATATAAAATGGGTTTAATGATGACCATTTCAAAAGGATGTTATGAATATAATGAATCCTTTAATTATGAGAAATCAGGTTACAACAAAACCAATTTCATAAGAAGGAACACATTACCTGTAAGGTTTCATAAAATGGTATATAATTTTATCTGTCTTTCTTTCCTTATTCATCATAATTTATTGATTGTACTAACCATATTTTAGTAAAAAACTAAAAAATGAAGATGATGTTTAATATATAAATGAAACATACTTGTTGAACAGTAAAACTATTTCTCTAAAAATTCCACATCATATGTTTTTTAGAAATCTAAAAAATATGAGCATTCTAATAATTATGAGTCAAATTTGTTTACTTCTACTGTTTTCAATAACATATATATATTTTTTTTAATATATTTTATTGATTTTTCACAGAGAGGAAGGGAAAGGGATAGAAAGCCAGAAACATCGATGAGAGAGAGACATTGATCAGCCACCTCCTGCACGCCCCTACCACAACCAATGTACATGCCCTTGCCCGGAATCTAACCTGGGACCTTTCAGTCTCCAGGCTGACGCTCTATCCACTGAGCCAAACTGGTTTCAGCAACATATATTTTGTTTTATTTATTTTTTCTCATTGCTGATAGAATGATCTTTAGATTTCATCAGCAGCCTCAGTATCTTATTTTGGATGACCACTCCATAATATAAAGGAAAAGACCCACTTTGCATTAGTTTGATTGACAGAAAAGATATTTAAATTGATACGAGTTTTATGAATATTAATTTTAAGAAAATACTCTCAATCACTCCCTATACTCATTCAAAATGCCAACAAGCCAACTTTATCCCTGTAATTGCCTGCAGATACATCAGAACTGGCCCACATATGATTGCTTCTTCATTAGTAGAGCTCTCAGTGGGCTCTCCTGGAATATGCTTGCACAATAGACACTGTTCTGTGCTTTCAGCCATAATTTAATGGAGGAATCATGGAAGACTCTACTTAGGAAAAAGCATCAATGCAGCATCCAAACATGGCTCTTGACTCCTGTGAAAACATGTCTTGGTCATTGTCTTTGCTCTATGGACTCATTAAGACATTAAGGACTAAATTTGGCCTCAGAATTTTCACACTCTCAAATTTGGCCACAGAGAGTGCTACATTAGTAATTCGTACAGAGATAATCTAAATAAAGACGATAAATTACTCTCAGATGCATTGAACCCTTTTTCCCTTGATTTTTGTATCCTCTTAAAGATATTGTTAGGATTTCATGCCCTAACTGGTTTGACTCAGAGCATTGGCCTGCAGACTAAAGAAAGGGTCCTGGGTTCTATTCTAGTCAAGTGCACATGTCTGGATTGCGGGCTCGATTTCTAGTAGGAGGCATGCTGGAGGCAGCCAATCAAGGATTCTCTTTCATCATTGATGTTTCTCTCTTTTCCTCTCACTTCCTTCTGAAATCAATAAATATATATTTTTACATTTAATAAAAGAAAATATGTTCGGATTTCAGGTGAATTTCATAAAAGTGTGATCATGGCACCCAGCTGTAAAGGTGGATGCAGCCGCAAAGGGAGCCCTGCCACATTTGGCTCTACCTGACCTAGCTCACAGCACTCCTGTCACTCCGCCAATTACACAGAGAATATTATTTACTCCTGCCTTGCCTACTTCATGAATCACTCTACTTACATATTTCTGCACAGGAACTTCTAAAGCATGCATATTCCCTACTCCCAAATAGGGTTCTACTATCTCAGGGCTAATTCCTGTCATTTATCATAGGCTCTCACTCATCCTCCTCATGCCATATCAATTACTAAGCAGTCGGAATTTTCTTCCTGAATCAATCAAGGACTAGATGTTTGTATCTTTGCTATTGATGTGTACAAGTAGCAGCCTTTATCTAGTACTAGTGGCCTGGTGCATGAAATTCATGCACAGGAGGAAGTGTCCCTCAGCCTGGCCTGCACTCTCTCTGATCTGGAATCCCTCGAAGAATGTCCTACTGCCAGTTTACAGGGATCAGGCCTCTCACAATCTGGGACTACTGGCTCCTAACTGCTCACCTGTCTGCCTGCCTGTTTGCCCCTAACCACTCTACCTGCCAGCCTGCTCACCCACAACTTCCCTTCCTGCTGGCCTGCTCACACCCCCTTCATTCCCCTACTGGCCTACTCTCCCCCAACTGCCCCTCATCTGGCTTGCTCATTCCAAACTGCCCTCCTCCACTGTCCTAATCATCCTCACCTGACTCCCACTGATGGTCTGCTTGCCTCCAACTAGCCCCCCTGCTGGTCTGATTTTCCCCAACTGTCCCCCACTGGCCTGATCACCCACAACTGCCCTCCCCTCTTGACCTCTAACTGCCTCTACCTTGTCCCCGCCACCATGGATTTGTCCAGTAAAATGTCCAGAAGGTCTCCTGGAAGGTTTCCTAGTACAATTAGCATATTGCATTTTTATTAGTATAGATAGGGGCCTGATGCAAGGGTGGGGGACCACTAGTTTGCCCTGAAGGGTGTTCTGGATCAGGGTGGGGATTCCCTTGTGGCATGGGGTGGCCTGGGTGAGAGGTATGGGTAGTTTGCAGTCTGGCCATGCCCCCATGGGGTGAGGGTCCCTGCTGAGGGACATGGCCAGCCAGGGGAAGGGGCTGATGGCTATTTTCAGGCTGGACATACCCCCTTCAGGGTGGGGATCCCCACAGGGGTGCCTGGCCAGCCTGGTTGAGAGGCTGATGACTATTTTCAAGCTGGCCATGCCCCCCAGGGGAGACTCTTACTCCATGGTGATCTGGCTAGCCTGGGTGAGGGGCTGAGGACCGTTTTCAGGCGGGCCATGCTCCCCGGCAATCCAGGTTCCCAGCCACTCCTTGAGTGGAGGCCAGGGTCAGCTGGAAGCCTGGGTTATCCCCAGTGTCCAAGGGCCCCAGCCCTTCCTCTCCCCCCCCCCAGCCACTCTTTCAGTGGAGGCCAGGGCTGGATGGAAGCCTGGGTTGCCCCTGGCAACCCAAACCCCCAGGCACTCTTTCAGCAGTGGCTAGGGCAGTCAGGAAGCTTGGCTTCCTTCATCGTTGGGGACAACTCAAGCCTCCTACTCTCTCCAGCTCTGTGGCCGCTGCCATGTTTGTTGGGTTAATTTCCATATTCACTCTTGATTGTCTGGTGGGTGTAATGTAGGGATGGTCAATTTGCATGTTTCTCTTTTATTAGTGTAGATCCCCTACCCAAGTGCTCAATTGGAACCTGCAATACAGTGTTCTCTAAATACGATTTTTTTTCTCTAATGAAATCCCATATATCAAGACTGACTTACCCTACAACTAGATCCTGGGCTTGAGGTAAAAAGAGGAGCATCGCTCCAAGGACACAGACAACAGGGTAGTGAAGACCTGGGGCGGGGTAGAGGGTGTCATGGTAGAAGAAGTAGGGGGGGGACATATGTAATACTTTCAATGATGAACAATTATTTTAAAAATAAAAAAATAAGAAGTACACCCCTCTTCAATTGTGGGTTCCTGTCTAAGAATACACCAAATATACTAATGGATTGGAATTGGAGCATGATAAGAAGAATAGAATCAAGAGTGACCTCTGTGTATATGTCCTGAGCCATTGGAAGAATGGATTTGACATCTGTTGAAGGAGTAGGGGGTTTGGGCATGGAAACCAAGCTTTTGGTACAAAAAAGTATCAAGTTTAAGCTGCCTATGAGATATATGATCTATCTATGAGGCTGAATGACATGACCAAGCAGGTAAATAAAAATCAAAGACCAAGAACTGAGCCCTGAGACAATGTTATATTAAAAAGCTGAAGAACTGGAGAGCATTATGATAAGCTAAATAAGCCAGTCAGTGAAAGAGAAATACTACATGCTCTTACTCATTTATGGTAAATAAAGAACATTATAGCCTGATGAACAAGAAGATAGATACAGAGGTAGAGAAGTGTCTAACAGACTGTCAAATTACAATGGGAAGGCTGGGGAGTGGGGAGGAAGATAAAGAGATCAACCAAAGGACTTGTATGCATGCATATAAGCATAACCAATAGATGCAAGATATTTGAGGGCTGAAGGCATATATGGGAATGGAGTGGGGGAGCAATAGGGGGATATGAACACCTGTAATACCTTCATCAGTAAAAGAAGAGAAAAAAAGCTGAAGAAAAGGGGGAGAGGCTGAGAAGAGCATACAATAATGTAAGAGGAAAATGAAGAGTACGTGGCATCCTGGGATACAAATGAAGAGAGCGCACCAAAATGGAGGGAGTGATAAACTGAGTGAAATGCTACTGATGGATAGAGTAAGGTGAAATTGATAAATTATTAGTGATTTTAGAAATGTTGGAGCCATGGATGATTTTGGTGAGAATAGTTTTGGTAGAGTGATGGAGGCAAGGGCCTGATTTCCCAGAGATTTTGAAAGAATATAAGCTGAAGAATGAGAGAGAGTAAACATAGATACTCCTTATAAGAAATTTTTCTGCAGAGGATTAAAAAAAATGAGACGGTAACTACAAGGAGATTTTTTTAAAAAGAAAAATATATATACTGTATCTGTTCTTTGGTGGATTACAATGGAAGAAAATTTTAAAGTAAAAAATAAAGTTATAACTTTATACAGTGACAAATATTTACTAGACTTATTATGTTAATCCCTTGATAAGGTTTATAAATGCAGGATTACTCTGCACAACTGAAACTAATATAGTATTGAATGCCAGCTATACTCTAATAAAAATTTAAAAGCATAGATTTAGACTATGGCTGGTTTAGCTCAGTTGCTTAAGAGTCATCCCATGCACCAAGAGGCACATGCCTGGATTACCAGCTGGATCCCCAGAAGAGGGCATGCAGGACACAGGTAATAAGTGTTTCTCTCTCTCATCAATGTTTCTCTCTTGCTCCCTCTCCCTTCCTCTCTCTCTAAAATCAACAAAAATATATTTTTTAAAAAAAATGGTTTAGAAATAAACAATCAATAATAAAAAATGTCAGGAGCATAATTTTGCTAAGCTTGAGTAATGACTGTAAAATCTAGAAAATGTAAAACACATTAATAAGAAATGACAACTATTTCCAATTAAATACTTTTATTCTATGAAACTCAGGATAGGTTAAAATTTAGTTATCCATGAAAGATGTGTGGATAAAAATATGTGGTACATTTATGCCATGAAATACTATGCGGCTATACAAAGGAAGGCTCTCTTACCCTTTGAGACAACATGCAGGTATTATACAAAGCTAAATAAGCCAGTCAGAGAAAGTCTAATGAACCAAAAAAAAACTAATGGACAAAATAGGTCCAGAGACATTGAAGCATACAGCAGGCTGATGGATTTCACAGGGGAAGAGATTAACCAAAGAATTTATATGCATATATGTATTTATGCATAACCCATGGACAGACAATAGTGTGGTGAAGGCCTGGGGAGGGGATAGGAATAGGATAAAGGGGGTCATTGGGGAGAAAAGGAGACATATTCTCCGGTTCTGTCATCAGCATTGTATATAAAGGACACGATTCTTTCATTTAAAATGATGGTCCCAACCAAGCTCCAAATTCATAAAAACTTCACTGTGGACATGGAAGCTATGCTGATAATTCAGAGATAGGGGCTAAATTATTGTAAATAAATCCAGAATGTTCAGCTGACACCTCCTCAGATATTGTTTTCAATAAAATTGTCCTAAGGAAAAATGTATGTCTGAGGTTGCAGCAGTTATGTATCATATGTCTAGCTTTCAAGGATGCTGCGGCATTGTTAAATAGTTTCTTTTTAAGTGTTTATACTTTTAGGAGTAAACGTGCTCTATAAATGTGAAATGTTAGAATTAGGATCACTACAAACTGAAATCATGAAAAATGAACGCATAAAAAACACCGATATTGGACATTGCTCAGTAAATCCATGCTAAAAATTAGAAATCAAGTCTATATAATATAAAGGCATCCAAGGTTCAAAACAAAAGATAAGGGACTTGAGAAATGTGAGTGTAATTCACGTTTATATAGGGGGAAATAACAATTTGAAAATACAAGGACACAATCTTGCACTCTCCGTTTTTGCGGTTTTCAATGTTGCCCTTAAGACAAAGCTCCCCCCCCCGCCCCCCCGAGACACAGCAATGAGAGGAAGACAGACGTGTTTTAAGTCACTCTGGCCTCAGCGGCTAGAGAAGAATTGATGGTTGTGAGACAGTTGGAGCTGTGGATTCTGCATAGAATCTGCACTTAAAAGGATTTGCAGCTTTGAGAAGCTGTCTAAAGGCATTCCGTTACCTTCCAGAAGCAATACGATTTAGAAAAAGCCCCTACTGTAGTACTCTGACTGAAGCAATGACTTGCACAGTCTGTACATGTTCAGACTCAGATGTACCCAGTCTTCCCTTGAGACCTTTAATACTAACTCGTCCCACTAGGCTTTTCATCTTTGCCAAGCCACACCCTGCTCAAAAGGCAAGTCCCATCTCTATTATCCCAACCTATTCCATCTTCTCCCCACCCTGCTGTGCTCTTCTTCCCCTCTGACTGACCTTAGCTGCCTTTTCTACAAAACCCTTTCCTTGTACTAGTTTCCTGGTGTACCATTGACAGTTAGATTGCTCTTCTAGTCTAAACTCTTAATTGTATACTTCTGTTACTTTATTTCTTTTTTATTTTCCCCTTTGCTTGTGTGTGTAAACTTTTATTTATGAAATGTCTATTATACAGAACACAGTTGGAAAGTGCTGAGTGAAAGAGTACCAAATGGAAACAGATGAGTCCGGGTTTTGTGGTCCTGGCTGTGTCACTAACCTGCATTTTTCTGTCCTCTTTGGACTTCACTTTTCACATCTGCGAAAGTAGAGGGTTGAAATCGATGTCCTAGAAAGAAAAAAAGGACTACCGTTTATCACACACTTATTCTATGCCAGTCACTGATATAGGATCTGGTGTTTAAAAACACCCCCATACTTAGTCTAATGCTCTTTTGTCACCATCTTGAATTTATTACTAAATTTTATAATTTTATTTTTCAATTACAGTTTGCATTCAACATTTTTATTAGTTTCAGGTATCGATGGCAGCAGACAGAAATTCATATAGGTTACAAAATGTTCCCTCAGATAATTCAATTGTCCAACTGGCACCATAAATAGTTATTACAGTACTCTTAATTATTATTCCCTATGCTTTACCTTACATTCTCCTTCCCACTTTGACACTACCAATTAAGTAGTTTTAATCCCTTCACTGTCTTTTACCTTGTCCCCCAACCCCCTTCCCCTCTGGCCTCCATCAGTTTTCTGTATCTAGTTTATTCATGTATTTTTTTTCTTCAGATTTCACATATAAGTGTAATCATATGGTTTGTTTTCTCTGTCTGACTAATTTCATTTAGCATAATGCCCACTAGGTTCACCCATGTTGTTATAAATTATAATATTTCTGTCTTTTTGTGGTTGAGTAATATTCCATTGTGCAATATATCACAGCTTTTTTATCTACTCAGCTACAGATGGGCACTTGAACTGCTTCCATATCTTGGCTCTCTACATTATAAAAGGACAGAGGCTGTCATGACCTAAATGAACAGATGGACAGCTGGTCACCAAAAGTGCATGGAGCACCTCTCAGTCCCTCCCCTGCACCCACAAGCTCTTATCACAGCAAGGCTGGCGGACAGCAGGTAGGTGGGGTGGTGGTGGGGTGAGCTGGGTGAGGGGGGTGCAAAAAAGTCATTAGCATCTGGCCTGGGCTATGACCAGGCCTGGAGAGAGGCCTGGAAAGAGAAGCAAGGCCTGATCCACAGCTACTGCAGCTGCCAGCAAGGCCTAGAGAGAAAAAGAGGTGGGGCCTGATCAGCAGCTGTTGCAGCTGCTGGCAAGGCCCAGAGAGAAAGAGTCAAGGCCTAATCTGCAGCTCCCATGGCAGTTATGGATCAGGTCTGGAGATAGACCCAGAGATAGGCCTGGAGACACTGACTGGCATAGAAACTGACCAATCAAAACCAAATCTGGGAGAACTGTGAGAGGCAGACCTTTTGATGCTGACTGGCATAGAAACTGACCAATCAGTTTAGGAGTAAACATGCTCTACAAATATAAAGTGTCAGAATTAGGATCACTAAAAACTTAAATCATGAAAAATGAATGCATATAAACACCCATATTGGACATTGTTGAGTAAATTCATGCTGAAAATTAGAAATCAAGTCTGTATAATATAAAGGCATCCAAGGTTTATAACAAAAAATAAGAACCAAATCTGGGTGAACTGTGAAGGCAGAAACTAAGGTGGGGGCTGAGGAGGGATTTTATGGGCAATAGTTGTTTGGTGTAAGGTGTAAGAAAGCGGTTTAATTTTTTAATGACCAGTTTGGCAGTATAGTGCATATGTATATAGGGATTATGTATTTTTGTCTTCCAAAAGCATATCCTCTTGCTGAAAAAAGTGCCTCCCCCCATTTAAGCAATCCTATGTTATATAATCTATACTAATAAAAGGATAATATGCTAAATAGACCCGGTTATCCAACTTTCTTCCAGATAAAGCCATGGTGGTAGGGGCTGAGGCAGAGGCAGTTAGAGGTGATCAGGCCAGCAGAGGAGGGTAGTTGGGGGCAAGATCAGGCTGGTAGGGGGGAAGGGGTGATTAGGTAGGAAGATGAGTGGTTAGAGGTGATTATAGAGGCAAGAAAAGTGGTTAGGGGTTATGAGGCAGGCATGCAGAGTGGTTAGGGGAGATCAGGAAAGCAGGCAGGCCAGCAGTTAGGAGCCAGCAGTTAGAAGCCTGCAGTCCCAGATTGTGAGAGGAGTATATGACTGCCAGTTTAGGTCTGATCCTAAACTGGTAGTCAGACATCCCCTGAGGGGTCCCAGATTGCGAGAGGATGCAGGCAGAGCTGAGGGATACAATCCCCCTCTCATGCATGAATTTCATGCACCAGGCCTTTAGTGGTAAATAATACTGCAATGAACCTAGGGTTGCATATATTCTTTTGAATTAATGTTTGAGGTTCCTTCAGATATATTTCCAGAAGTTGAATCACTTGACTATAGAAGAGTCTTTTTTTTTTAATTTTCTATTTTAACTAAAACTCAGCTGTCCATTGAGCCCAACTGCATGTTCTATAGCATCAAATGTCACTATGACAATAGGTCAGATATGCATTACCTCAATTTCCAATGCTATTTCAACCATCATGAAAATCTCATGTCATCTAAATACACAAATCACTTCTGCGTTGTTGCCATCTATAAATTTCATGCCCATTCCTGTATATTGACTAAAGATAAGGGTAGTTATCTTCCTCCCTACACCAAATACTATCACTATCTTGGATGATTCCACAGCCAAGTGCATAAGATATCCAATGCATTTGCCTTACTTATTTCTTACTTCATTGACAGTGACTTACACCTTCTCTATAATTTCATAGTCACATGTAGGACTTGTCACCAACCACAATTCTTTCACCTTTCCTATGAAAAATATATTCTCCACATACTGATACCAACCACCCATCCTTCCAACTCTTAAAACTCCCTTATTATCCCTCTATTTGCTATTTGATTTCAAAGAAACTTCTTAACATCTTTCATTCCCATTTCCTCTCAGTCTATAGATAATGCCTGCATGTATTCCTTTTTCTATCCAACCTAGAATCCATGATCAATCAAACAAATCACTTACCAATATCTTTAACTTCCAGATATAGTCACAGTTTCTTAAAGATGCCAAGTTTTCACTTGCCTCATTGCCTTTTTGTTCACTACTAATACTGCTGATACTTTCCCAAATTCTTTGCCTGGTTAATTTATACTCATTCTTTAAGACTCGATTACAACCTAAGGGATACTTTCTCAGACATTCTACTCCCTACTTGTTCCTCCCTCATGCTGAGATAAATGTTCTCCTTCTGTGCTCCCTCTTCAGTACTCTGTTATTGCCTCTTCCAAAGAACATATTACACTCTATTAAATTTCCTTTTAGGTGTTTATCTCTCTGAAAAGAATGCAAGATTCATGACGTTAAGGATTGTGTCTATCTCATCTATAACTATATCCCCAATAACTAGATACATTCCTGGCACAATTTCCATGCTCAATAAATCAAAAATGAATCTCAGAACACCAAGATATTTCACATTTCCATGCTTTTATAGTTTTCCCTCAGCCTCTATTTTGCTTTAATTTCATAGACTTCTTCACCTAATTCTTATTTACTTTTCAGTCTTCAGCCCAAGTCCCACCTCTTGCAGGAAGTCTTCTCTGATCTCTATCCTTCTCTGCTCTCCCACAGCAACCTATAGATATTTATTATCATGTGATTTCTTACACTATATTGTAGTCCATCTGTTGATGACAGACTCTGTCTCTTGAAAAAGTGCATTACTGAAGAAGAGGGTCCATGACTTACTTGTATCTCTTTCTCCATTAACTAGAATTAGGACTTACCCAGAAGAAGGGCTTAATAAATGGCAACTTAAACACATAAATACATTGTAATTTAAATATCAATGACATAATTTTGTAGCATAACTTTGACCATCAATCAGATGCTTTCAGTTATCTACATCCTCTCTCCAAAATCTTGAGAATCTAAAGGGAAATGGAAGTGTTTCTAAATAAGAAGCATATACATGTTCTTGATCTGAGCACGTGGTTGTTTCTCAGTGACTGATCATTAGTCTGAAAGTGTTTCCGCCACATTCCTGAATATTTGACTGGATAGTTAAATACCCACATTTCTCTGCCTCTTCAACTTCTATGGATGGTAATGCTCATGATTACTTTGATTTCTGACTTCGCATTTTATTTTGTCCTCTTATCTGTTTACCTGATTTCTGATGCATTCTGCCTCCCAACCTACCCTTAATATAAAATTCTAAGCTCTTGAAATTAAATCTTAAATCTAGTTTGCAATTGAATTTGCTTTCACTCAAACATCTGCAACTTTGACACTGATTTTAGCAGAGACAGCATTATGCAAACAATGATGCCATGAAAACGGTTTTATGTTAACGAATGAATCCCATAACCTGATCTCTGCATGAAGACCTCTCTAACATCAGATATCAATGAAAAAAAAACAATAATCACTCTCTGATACCAGGACCCCTATGTGTTTACTCTAAAGAGAAAGAGCCTCTAGCCCTGCCGAAGTCACTGAGGTTGCAAAATACTCCATCTGGAAACCAGATGTAAGACATGAGTCTCTGATCACAGTCCCCAAAAGTTTGAGATATAATATGTATCATCTTTCTGTGCTACAGATTAGGACCAGTACTTGCTTGGCCCTTAGATAAACAGACTAGAGAATTCCTGAGCAACCAACAATATCAAACATCTAATTTTATTGATTTTTTACAGAGAGGAAGGGAGAGAGATAGAAAGTCAGAAACATCGATGAGAGAGAGACATCGATCAGCCGCCTCCTGCATGCCCCACAGTGGAGATGTGCCCACAAGCAAGGTACAAGCCTCCTACTGGAATCAAACCTGGGACCTTTCAGTCCGCAAGCTGACGCTCTATCCACTGAGCCAAACCAGTCTTGGCCAAACATCTAATTTTAAAGTTGCAAACACTCTAGACACTTGCCCAGCTATTGATAACACTCAAATTTTTTTGTCCTGCAAGATTCTGTCTTAAACCCTGTTTTTATGACCAAGACTCTATTCTGCCTGAGAAATTTTTCTTGAATTGGATCAGCTATTGATTCCTCTGTCCCCTAACTTTAGGCTATCGCATCTGCTAGGTGCCTCACATATGTTTTAAGCATAATCTTCCCGTTCATAGAAGAGGAAAGCTAAAACCAAAAAGGCAACAGAGAAGCTGTATCACTACCACCACTACAACAAGAACAAATGCTTTAGCAAGGTACACTAGAGAAAGAGATGTAACAGGAAATATAGGTTTGATATACTAGTAAATCTAATAATTAAAAACTGAGAAATCACTAGAAGGTAGACAAAAATTGTTTAAATATTATTTTAAAAGGTACTTGATTGAGACTGCTCATTACTCTGAGTTTTTAAAAAAATCTATTTTTATTGATTTCAGAGAGGATGGAAAAGGGAGAGAGAGATAGAAACATCAATGATGAGAGAAAATCATTGATCAGCTACCTCCTGGATGCCCCACAGTGGGGATTTAGCTCCAACCCTGGCATATGCCCTGACCAGTAATTGAACTGTGACCTCCTGGTTCATAGGTTGATGCTCAACCACTGAGCAACACTGGCCAAACTATAAGTTGTTTTTAATACAGATAGATGCTCATATCTAACTCTTAGAATGTCTTATTCAGTAGTTAATGAGGCAGCATAGCAGAGTATAAAGATAACAAGATTTGAAATCAAACACATCTGCATTTTAACATCAGGTTTATTATCTATTAGCTGTATATAAATACATGTGATCTCAATAAATATTAGCCTTTTAATCCTGTAAAATCAGAAATATTGCCATCTGTTTCATAGGACAAAGAAAGACAAAATTATACCGTAGCTTTAATAAAACAGTTATATTTCTCCCTCATGCTTATTTCTGTGGCCCCTGGTGGTCAGTGCATATCCAAGGCAGATAGAGTTAATAGCTCTGCTCCCTGAGACCATTCAGGAAATCAGTATCCCCGGAACTTTGTCTAATGTTTGGTAGACCAGTGTTTCTGAATCTCGGTGATACAAATATATTGAGATAGGGTGATTTTTTCATGGGGGAAGGCAGTTTCATGTGCATTGCAGGATGCTTAGGTACATCCCTGGCCTATACCCACTAGATGCCCACAATTTACAATCCCTCAGTTGTTCCAAACAAAAAAGGCTCTAGATATTGCCAAATGTCCCCTGGAGAAGAATTGGGCCTGATTGAGAAACAATGCCTTCAAGTATAATCCTTGTCTACCTGGTTGAAGCTAGGTAACCGCCCTTCTGTGTTCTGACCCAGAAAAAAGCAAAAGAAAGAGAACCCAGTAAATATATAATTAGCTTCAAAGGAAGCCAGGAAATATTATTACTAGAGGGGAGAGGATATATGCAGAAAGAAGGGAAGAATACATTTTGGGAACTGAAAGGGGTAACTAGCAGATTGCTATAGATGTGTAAAAAACAAATAGTATACTTCTCCCCTATATCCTTAACAGTTATATTGACTTTTAAGGGGTAAAGACTTAAATTTCATGCATATAGCAGTATTTTATATTTCCAGTGATTATTCAAATATCACAGAAGTTTATGGAAGAGCTGTAAGCAGATAGGCACTGAGTTTCATTTCACTTGTTCAAAGATAGCCAAAACTATAATTGTAGTTATAATGAATTTAAAAAAAAGAAGAACGTATGGAGGAAAGAAAGAGCAGGAATAGCCAGTGAGATAACTGGTAGAATTCAAGTTTGAAAATACCTTTTTATGATAATACTAGAGGCCCAGGGCATGAATTCAAGTTTGAAAATACCTTTTCACGATAATACTAGAGGCCCAGTGCATGAATTCATGCACAGGTGGGGTCCCTTGTGGTTGCCTATGGGGATTATGACAAAACCTGCAGTCCAGCCGAAACCGGTTTGGCTCAGTGGATGGAGCGTTGGCCTGTGGACTGAAAGGTCCCAGGTTCGATTCCGGTCAAGGGCATGTACCTTGGTTGCAGGCACACCTCCAGTGGGCGGTGTGCAGGAGGCAGCTGATCGATGTCTCTCTCTCATCGATGTTTCTAGCTCTCTATCCCTCTCTCTTCCTCTCTGTAAAAAATCAATAAAATATATTTTAAAAAAAAAAACCTGCAGTCCAGTACCACCTCCCACTCCTGCCTGCCATTCCTGCTTTTCCTGGCCCTGCTGCACCTGCTGCAGGTTCATACCCAGTCAGTCCTGATTGGGAGAGGCTCGTGATGCAGCAGCAGTGCTTGCCAGCTGTAAGCCCTGTGTCTGTCACTCGTCCCAAGGAGGGGGATGGGGTGGGACACAGTCAACCCTCAGGGTGGGCAGTGGGATGCCCTGCCAGCTGAGGATCTGGATTCATCCCACTGATATTCATGCAGGTTGTTCAAAGCCACCTAGAGGCCACTGTTATATCCTTTCTTCCTTGTGGAGTATCTAAGGAGGGAAAGTGGCTTTGATGCTCAAGGAAGACTTCCAGAAGTCTGGCAGTGCTGTCGGAATCGTACTGGTGGCATACATCTGCCAGTGCCTGGCCCATTCTCCAGAGATTGGACCTGCAGGCCTACTGAGGGAGTAAGTGGCTGCCCCCAGGCTGGTAAACCACCAGGAAGAGTCAGTCAGCTGAGCAGCAATCCTGCTGTGGGAGCACACTGACCACCAGGGGTCAGCTCCTGCATTGAGCATCTACCCCCTGGTGGTCAGTGTGCATCATAGCAATCAGTTGACTGGCCCTTTGGTCATTTGGTCACTTAGGCTTTTATATATAGATAGATCTCATAACTTTCCTTTTGACTAGATTATTTTCTTCAGTTTCATGTTATGTAAGTTTTAAATCATACCATGTTTTATATTTGTTGAATATTAAAATAGTGATTGATCATATTTTAGCATGTTACTGTGATAACATCTAGTCTTTCCCTAGATGTTTTATTGAAATCATTGATCAAATTACCAATCTGCACTATTAAACCACATTTATTTAAAATATGTCAAGATAGAGTACATTATCTTGTGATTAAATATACAATGACTAATGCTATTTGTATATAAAATCTCAAATGTTAGTTGAGTATATTTCTCAACACAGCAGCCCCTCCTAATCCTTGGTTTCACTTTCTGTGGTTTAAGTTACCTGCGGTCAACAGCGGTCCTAAAATAATACATTTCCCCCCTCCATGACATTGTCTGTTCCTGATATCTAAACATTGACATAGTCATGGCTCGATTATCCAGGATCAGAATCAGATTATCCTTCTTCTGTCATGTTGTCAGAAGGTTATTAATAGCAATGCTACGTCACACAGGCATTGTGTCATTTCTCATGATCTGAAGAAGAAGGATGAGTACAGTAAAATAAGATATTTTGAGAAAGTGTGTGTATGTGTGACAGATGAGAGAGAGAGAGAGAGAGAGAGAGAACAAACATTTACACAGCTTTTATTGCAGCATGCTGTTTTAATTGTTCTACTTTATTATTATGTATGAGTTCCCCAGTGCATGGATTCATGCATATTGACAGTAAATTAATTAGAAGGTGGCTGGTGGGGCAAGACTGGATGATACAGGCTGGACATACCTTGCAGCCAATCTCCCACAGTCCCTCCCCAGTCGGCTGCAACTGCAGTGGCTTCAGAGCTTGAAGGGTGTCTGCAGGGTGAGCAGTGTCCCACTGGCAAGCGTGGTCCCTCAGTCTGGCCTGCAGGGATAGGGCATAAACCAGCAGTCTGACATCCCCCAAGGGGGCCCAGAGCATGAGAAGGCACTCTGCAAAGTTGCTGGTGCTCAGCAGCTCCTGTGTTGAGCATCTGACCCCTGTTGGTCAGTGTGCAACATAGCTATTGGCCCTTCGACCAGTCTACTGGTCACTTAGGCTTTTATATATAGGGATTATTGTTAATCTCTTACTGTTCTTCATTTACCAATTAAACTCTATTATAGGACAAACATAAGATCCAGAGTTCAGTGTTAGCTATGGTTTCAGGTATCCACTGGTGGTCTTAGATATTTCCCCTGCAGATAAGGAGGGGATTACTATAAACGCAGAGTATTCTGAAAATAATTGCATAGAAAAATGGCAAGTCCACAGAACAGATATCCATGAAGGCTTTTATCTCAGCCCATCCTCCCTGGTCCTTCCCACACCCATTTGCCATAATTGGAAGCTCACCAGAGACAAGGTAATTCTAACTAATAATATTTCTAGAAAATTAAAACATGGACCTGTGACCATCTAATTAAGTACTCTCTGCACTAACAGATACTTTAGATGATTTTAAAATTAGCACAGTCGTTTTTCTCACATGACAGTTTTTCATTATTGTCACTTCACAGTTTAGGAAACTGAGTCATGTAGACCAGATAAGTCACATGCACAAAATGCTATTAAAGCAGGGATGGTGGAGTGATTATTTTGCCTGGGGATCTCTGGAAGGCTTCCAGAAGGATAAAAATTCCTTTCTGCTAGTCATCTAACCCCATAAAGAATGGAACCATGTTTATCATGCTCACTACTGTATCTCTTCATATAGTAGGAATCAGTAATTATATTGTTGAAAAGAAGACAGGAAGGGAGGGAGAAAGAAAGAGAAGATATATTGATGTGAACCAAGTATTAAAGGATTGCCCATCATAAAGAGCAAAAGAACATTACAGCCCTACCAGTGTGGCTAAGTGGTTGAACATCGACCTATGAACCAGGAGGTCACAGTTCAATTCGGGGTCAGGGCACATGTCTGGGTTGCACGTTAGATACCCAGTAGGGAGTGTGCAGGAGGCAGCTGATCAATATTTCTCTCTCATTGATGTTTCTGTCTATCCCTCTTATTTCATCTCTCTCTAAAATCAATAAAATCTTATTTTTTTAAAAGAAATTCCATCCCCTACAGTTAACACATACAGTGGCATTGGCATTGGGGCCCACCACAATTTGTGTGTCATACAAAGGAATTGAGGTATGAGGAAAGACAATCAAAATACAGCCTGTGCTCTGCTCCCCATGAAATTTCCTTTGGCCTAATATCTTTCCAGCATATGACATCTCTTTCCTAGTTTATCAGACAATGGAGCATTAATTTTTCTATCCACACAATGTGTTATATATAATGCAAAATACTCTAATGTTACTAAAAAGCACTATGCATTCCAGGAATAGTTTTAGATTGGTAGAGCAGAGCACACACAAATCTTATGTGACTTTAATCATGGTGCTAAAATGATCAGCTTTTCATATTGGCTCCACTACTTTCTACTCCTTAACATTCTTCATCTTTAAATAAGAAACAATCCTATCTAATAAAAGAGTAATATGCAAATTGATCATAACTCCAAGACACAAGATGGCTGCCCCATGTGGTCAAAGATGGCTACCCCCATGTGGAAACAAGATGGTTGCAACAAGATGGCCTGCAGGAGAGTGCAGTTGTGGGTAACCAGGCCAGCAGGGGAAGGCAGTTGGGGGGACCAGTTCTACAGGTGAGGGCAGTTGTGGTTGACCAGGCATACAAGGAAGGGCATAGGGAGGTTGAGGCCTGAAAAACAGGGC
>PVJN01019405.1:0-37473 GCA_004026805.1 Lasiurus borealis | reverse complement strand
CTTCACAAATATTTTACTGTTTCTAGGAATGAACACAAGAAGGACAAAACCCAAAGAGCTATAAAGCATTCTTAATATATACCAAGTACTGTCTTTCTAGACTCTGACAAAATCTGTCCTATAGGTGAGACCATCTCATCGTAGTGATGGTGGGAATGGTAACAATGGCTTCAAGTGTTGAAGAGAAATGAAAATAATTACAATAAGAATATGATTGTAATCATTTAATGCTTATCACATGCCACACATTGCACGCCACAGGTATGTTATCACTTCAAAGCCTTACAAAACTCATAGAAAAGTAATTCACTTCTGCATTTGTCTGGATTGGACTCTCCTATGTACTGAATGTTAGCCCATTACTTTGCACTGGTTATGTAAATTTTAAAAATCAAATTTTGCTTTCCTTTTGTAACTTCATTCTCAATTAGGAGGAGATTAAACTCAACCCCCCCAAAAAAAGCAACCTTCTCTTCAATTTCTAATGCATAAGAACATTTGGAATTATCTTTTCCAATACAGTTTAGAATTTTCTTTCTAAGTTTTCTTTCTTCCCTTTTTTTAGCCATTTTCAATGGAGAGATTTTAATTCAATGTTTACATTTTTTTCAAAAAATACATTAGAATTATATCTGTCCTAGCAAAAATATTCAGATAAGGAATGGCCATGACCTAAACCCAATTGTTTTTCTGTGCAGCAATGTGGTCTTCAATCCAACTCAATCAATATGGTTTATTTAGTTCTTGGTACATATTAATGACCCTGATCTCCTATACTATGACACCCACAACCTTTACCCAACAGATACTGACATTTGTGACTTTTAACTACTACAGGTATGTACACAAGATAGTCAATATGCTAAAATCCCCACCTCACCAGAACAGGTCCATGTTCTGAATGACGGCTTAAGATAATAGTCCATAAATTATATTTGTAAAGAGCCAGATAATAAATATTTTAAGCTTTGCGGCTATTCCATAGGCTCTTTGTCTTAGCTACTGTATCCTGCCATTAGCAGGAAAGCAGCCAGTAAATACATAAACAAGAAAGTGTGGCTGTGTTCCCAAACTAGTCAGCAGCCAGATGTTCTTGTGTTCCATTTTCATTTTCATGTAGTTTGAAAAATTATAGAAATGCCTATGTGATTCCTTCCTTGGCCTATAGATTGAGAATTATGTTATTTAATTTCTAAACATTTTGAGGTTTTTGTAGGCATCTTACATTTACTGATTTCTATTTCATTTCTCTGTGATCAGAAAACATACTCTCTATAATTTTAAATCTTTTATTTAGTGAGACTAGGTTTAATGCCCTGCATATACTCTATCTTGATAAAAGTGTCATGTGTTCTTCAAAAATGTCTGTTTTTCAATCATGTATACTTTTGTATAAATACTAATTAAGTCAAAGTGATTAATAGTGTTATTCAGACCACATTCTGTTTTTGTCTGTCTCAGCAATTAATGATTGTTATGGATGACATTTTATGTCTCTCTTTAATTCTGTTCATTTTTGCCTCATGTGTTTTTGGAGCTTTGTTATTAGATGTCTACACAATCTTATAATAATATCTTCCTATTAATTGACCCCTCTATCATTATGAAGTGTTCCTCTGTATCTCATAATGCTCAATTTAAAAATGTATTTTATCTTATGTTAATAATGCCATTCCAACATTTTTATGCTGGCTATTGCCAGTCTTTATTTTGCCTTCACTTATAAAGTATATTTATTGGTTTTAAAAGTCTGGTTTGACAAGATGGGTTTTTTTGTTGTTGTTGTTTTGTTTTTTTGTCTGTTTTCAGCTTAAAGATGATATTTCATGCCATACATCACCACTATTTCTGAAGAAATGTCAGTGGTCATTTGAAATTTAAATTGCTGTTCTCCTCTGTAAAGTTGTTTTTATTTAATAAAAATAAATCTAATAAATTAAATTTATTAGATTACCTTTATCTATTTTTTCAAGATTATCTTTTATGGTTTCTTGTATTGTTTTGCTTTGTTTTTAACTGACTTGATGTATGTATGTGTGATTTTCTTTATATTTTTCCTGGTTGGGCTTTGCTCAGCATTTATAAGATATAGTACCAACACTCAGAAAAGTGCAAAGATATAATAGGTACTCAATAAACAGCTTTTGAATAATAAACATATTTATTAGCAAAAATAAATAGGCTACAAAAGAATATATAGCATATTCATATATATGTGTGTGTGTGTGTGTGTGTGTGTGTGTATGTATGTGTGTATTTAATTGGTGAATGTGTCTTCATGTGTGTGTATGTGGATATATGCATGAACACACACATACATATTATTCAATACTAGAGGCCCGGTGCAAGAAATTCATGCATGGGAGGGGTGTCCCTGCACCCTCGCCAATCTGAGACCCACAAAGGGATGTCTAAATGTCCATTTAGGCCCATTTTGTACATTCCTCTCACAATATAGGACTGCTGGCTCCCAACTGTTCGCCTGCCTGCCTTCCTTATTATCCATAATTGCTTCTGCCTGCCAGCCTTGTCAACCCCTAACCACTCCCCTGCCAGCCTGATCAATGCCTAACTGCTCCCATGGGCTGATTGTCCCTAACTGTCTTCCCCTGCAGGCACGGTCTCCCCCAGCTGCTCTCCTCTGCAGGCCTGGGTCCCCCCTCCCAACTGTCCTTCCCTGCAGGCCCAGTTACTCCCAACTTCCCTCCTCTGCCAGCCTGGTCACTTGTAACTGCCCTTCCCTTCAGGCTTGTTTGTC
Organism: Lasiurus borealis; assembly: GCA_004026805.1. Classification (NCBI taxonomy): domain Eukaryota; kingdom Metazoa; phylum Chordata; class Mammalia; order Chiroptera; family Vespertilionidae; genus Lasiurus; species Lasiurus borealis. The sequence goes on along the minus strand of PVJN01019405.1, from coordinate 34,715 downwards.
CCCAACTGCCCTCCCTTGCAGGCCTGGTATCTCCCAACTGCTCTCCCTTGCTGGCCATCTAATGGGGCCATCTTGTGTCCACATGAGGGCAGCCACTTTGTGTATTGGGGTAATGGTCAATTTGCATATTACTCTTTTATTAGATAGGATAATTTGGATAGAATAGATTATGTTACTGTAAGAGATATTCCCTAAATAAAACATACTATTTCTCAAAAAAAAAAATGATACATTCCCTAGATTTTTTTTTATAACTCAATATCCATAGGTGGTTTAAGTTCTATTAAGCAAATGTATCTACATGGGAATTAGAAAACAGAAGGGGTAATATAAGTCAACCACAAGTGGCTCTTCTTATGAGCAGTGTGGAAAGGCAATTAATTATTTTGCAACAAAGGTCCTCTTGTCCTTCTGACCTTTTCATTTTCCCTCTTTTTATGAGTCCCTGAAGACCAGCAGTAATAACAAGAAATTGCCTGGATAATCAATCACACAATAGTTGGATGCTTACTCGTGTCTACAGGGCTCCACATCATGAAAACTTGATTCTTCTAGAAATTTTGTCAGGTAACTCATGCTTTCTTATAAGTACCTACCTCATAAGAAAGTATGCAGTAGATATAGTTGCCTGCAAGCAAAAATACAGACTAAAAAGACAATTAGAAACAAAAGTGATTGCCAACAACAGATCATCAAACAGTGAGGAAACTTCGATTATTTTTCTAACTCAATTGAGTTTAAAGATAGTTAGCATCCAGTTATTATTGGAAGATGGAACTATTGACTAATGGTATACAAGAAATAATTATTTAGTTTCAATAAACCTGTGGGTACATAGAAATAAATACCTGTCAAGACAAGGAGAGTGCTGGTACCGTAATAGATATTAAGGGCAGAGTCTATGCAGAATTGTTTGACATGCAGGCATATTTGTTGGTTTCTAAGATCAACCTACAAAACTTCACTATTTCACATACATGAAAAACCTCTCTCTCAGATGAACAAGGCCTGACTTAAACAGTTAAAATAAGAAACTAGAGCCTCTAAATCAGTTCAAAGACCCAGAGCTCCTTGAATGAAGAGGAGAATGGGTACCTGTAGGAAATAAATAAACAATATCATATGTTCTTGTTATAAATTTTCTTGTATTAAAAAAAACTTTATAGTATTAACCACACTAACTGCACATTAAGAGAAGAGAAATGTCCAGACTTTTCAGGATTTATTTGGCATGGCCTCTGTATTAGTTTTTAATTGCTACTGTAACAAATTACACTAACTTATGGTTCTGAACATCAGAAGTCTGACATAGATTTTACGGGGCTAAAATCAAAATACTGTGTGATTTCACTTATATGTAGAATCTAAAAAAATAAAAAAAACATAAATTAACTTATAATACAGAGATCAAATTGATGGTTGCCAGAAGAAAAAGGAGGTGAGGAAATGGGCAAGACAAGTTGAAGGAGACTAAAAAGAACAAATTGCCAGCTATAGAATAAATCATAAGATGCATTGTACAGCACATGGAACATCATTAATAATATTGTAATAACTGTGTATGGCATCAGATGATTATTACACATGTTGTGCTGATCATTTTGTAAGGTATATAAATGTCAAATCACTATGTTATATGCCTGAAATGAATATAATATTGAATGTCAAATATAAATATAATTATATCTATATATATAATAGAGAAATATGCTAAATAATCATGACTACCAAATTGAGTCAACCGGACAGGAGGAAGTTGTGCATGCAGTGTCGGGAAAGAGGCAGCAGGGGCCTCCTAACCTGCGCTGGGGGAGGACCTGATCAGCAGTGGCCATGGCTGTCTCAAGGGCTGGAAAAGGAGGCAGGGCTGGACTGGCAGCAGCCACAGCTGCTGCTGCGGGGCCCAGGGAGCAAGGAAGGGCCAGATTGGGGACTAGAGGGTGGGCGATTCCCTGTGATGTCAAATTGTGCACTGGGCTCCTAGTATAATAATAAAAATGAAATATGCTAAGTAAATCAGATGTCCTTCTGGACAACCTTTTAGATAAAGCTGGGGCTGTAAGGGAAGCCCAGGTCCCAGGAGCCAGCAGCTGAGGGAAGGAAGGCCTACTCTTGAATGAATTTTGTGCATCAGGCCTCTGGTATATATACTGTATATATACTATTATATAGATTTCCCCCTCATATCTTATGAGTCCCTAAAGGCAGGCATTAATAACAAAATTTGATCTGGATAATCAATCACATGACAGCTGGATGCTTTCTCATGCCTACAGTGCTCCACACCATGAAAACTTGGTTCCTTAATCCTCCTAGAAATCAATTAAAATATATTTTTAAATCAGTTTAATGTATATATGTGTGTGTATAGATGATTGATATATAGATATATAGATAGATGATAGATAGATAGATAGATAGATAGATAGATAGATAGATAGATACTGTAGTGAAATAAAGTATCAATGTGAGTAAGATTTCATCCATTTCTGAAGGCTGAATTTGATTTCTTGATTTTCTAGCCTCTAGAAGCTTCCCACATTTCCTGGTTCCTGGCTCACTTCTGTCTCAAAGACAACAATGATTGAGTCTTTCTCATATCACATTACTCTGACACAATCATCTGCCTCCCTCTACAACTTTATAAGGAACCTTATGATATACTGGGCCCAACTGGATCATCCAGTGTACTTTTCCCACCCCAAAGTCAGTGAATCATCAATACTTATTCTATTTACTTACTCAATTCTCTAACATATATACAGGTTTGGAGAGTAGGTATGTGCACATATCAGGGGGGGCCATTATTCTGTCTTCCACCAGGCTCAGAGTAACAAGTAATTTCAGGCCACATAGGATATTATGGGGATCCAGCAGTGAAAGTAGGAATTTATGAGGGTGAAATAATAAGTGGAGTTTGATCTGAGATGTTCTCACAGTGATCTTAGCAGGCTAGCAATATCATCACATTAGTTTCTTAACTCATGAAGTAAAGGTAATTTTCCAAGAAAAGGGCAAGTGAAAGCTTCTGAAACCACACTTCTATTCCAACATAATAAAGCAAAATCAATTTCCCAGCCCTAGCTGGTTTGGCTCAGTGGATAGAATGTCGGATTGCAAGCTAAAGGGCCCCAAGTTTGATTCTGGTCAATGGCACATGCCTGGGTCATGATCTCAATCTCCAGTATGGAGCGTGTAGGAGACAGCAGATCAATAATTCTCTCTCATCATTGAGGTTTCTATCTCTCTCTCCCTCTCTCATCCTCTCTGAAGTCAATAAAAATATATTTTTAAATGTCCCATTTCTTGGAGAATTGCAAAAATTAGGTACTATAGCAAAGACTTCAAAGATCCACAGGTAAAAATACATATTCCTTTATTTATTTTGCTTTTTTGATTTAAGGAAAGGAGAGAGGGGTCTTGCCATTGTTTAAAATTTCAGTCTTTTTACTCAAAACAAAGTAAGACATCTTTTGGTTCAATTAAAACACACACACTCATATGAACACATGTATTTTTCATATATTTCAATTACATTTTTATAATTATAACCAATACAAATTCCTTTACGATATAGAATATACATTTTTTCCTCTCCCTTTCTTCTTTTCTTGTTAGTTGCAGTAAATGTTACAATTTAGTTCAGAGGTTACTGAACTATGAGGATGGAATTACACAATTCTTCACCCCCATAGTTATGACCCATATAAATTAGAAGTTTTAAATCCAAAGTAAAGTAATTCTTTAGTTACTGTTCTAGATACATTGGATATGTGGCTTTAGTTCTCTGCACCAGGTAGAAGATGAAGGCAGACCTTATTCAGTTGTTTCTTTTTCACCACTGGCTCTAGGAGACTCTTGGGGATATGGGTGGGGGGAGAATTTTCCCCCATAGTGATAAGTATAAATTCTTACTTATATATTGTAACACATCTGCCAAGTAAGATTTTGAAACCAATTCTTCTTACAGCTAATAGAAATTAATCAATTGACTTCATAGCTTGGGCTAGTGACATGAACAACTCATAATTAAATGATGTAAGCATTTTATTTTAATATTTTTAAAACAACTAGAGGCCTGTTGCATGACATTTGTGCATGGGCAGCGGGGAGTGGGGATCCCCTTAGCCCAGCCTGTACCCTCTCCAATCTGGGACTGTTGGATCCCAACTGCTTGCCTGCCTGATTGCCCCTAACTGCTTCTGCCTGCCAGGATGATCACTCTCTAACCACTCCCCTGCCAGCCTAATTGATGCCAACTGCTCCCCTGCTGGCCCAATTTCCCCTAACTGCCCTCTACTGCTGGCCCAGTCACTCCTAACTGCCCTACCTTGCCAGCCTGGTTGCCTGCAACTGCCTTCCCCCATAGGTCGGATCACCCCCAACTGTCCTCCCCTGAAGGCCTGCCCCCCCTCCCAATTGTCCTCCATTGCAGGCCCGGTCCCTCCCAATTGCCCTCCCCTGCTGGCCATCTTGGGGCAGTCATTTTGTGTCCACATAGGAGTGGCCATCTTTGACCACATAGGGGCAGCCATCTTGTGTGCTGGAGTGATGGTCAATTTGCATATTACCTCTTTATTATATAGGATTCCAGCAACAGAATTAAGAACATGTGTCAGTGGTTTGCTTGAGAGTATTGTACCTTGTGTGCGTGCGTACACGGACACGCACGCACATGGAAACTGTGAACACTGTATGGTAACCCTTAATTTGATATAAAAATTTAATGCAAATACATTTTTAGCCATTATTAATATAACTGTTATGGTGTCACATAAGTAAAGACTTGATGTCAAAGAAAAGCAGTGGTTACAGTAATATTTAACATCTAACTAGGGCTAAAATAAAGCAATACATAAAGATTTGGTTTATTCTCCAAAACATCAACTGCCAGAGGATGTTTACCACAAAAGTTGTCCTTCCTAGACCCTGAAGTTGTAGAACAAATAAATCCCCAGGATAACAGCACAAGGTTGTTTCAGGGATACAATCCTGCAAGTACACAGTCTTCAGAGATTTCTTTATTTAACTTTGAATGTTAAAGATCCCAATGTTCTTCTTTGGGATTTTATATTGTTTTTTTTTCTTTTCCTATAAACTTCGCTATAGATGATAGTGTGATTGAGATGTTCCCTTTAAAGTGAATGTTTATTTCCAATTGCCAAATCATGAAAATCATGACTTAACTCAGAAAAATAGCAAACAGCAGGAACTGGACTATCAATAACAATAAAAGCATAATATGCTAATTAGACCAGAAGTCCTTCTGGAAGTCCTTCCATCCTTCTGGATGAAGCCGAGGTTGTGGGGAAAGCCTGGGTCCTGGTGCCAAAGAGAAGCCGGTGCCAGTAGCAGGGGGCAAGGAAGGTCTACTTTTGCACAATTTTTATGCATCAGGCCTCTTGTATTATTATAACACTTTCCCACCTTGAGGCAACCATTGCAATTGCATTTAGACTTTTTTTAAAATTCTAAGTCTACAAAGGCAAGTTTAAACATTACAAACTTATTTAGGTGGCACTAAAATTATAATTACATTTCTTTAACCAGTATTACAAACAGTAACACTGATTTGTCCACTATACCTATCTTCTGGCATAAAATCAACGGTAGGTAATATAAGTAGCACAGATCCTTGAGAAATATGTCATGCTGACAAAGAAGATTAAGATAAATGGGAACTTATTCTGAATTCTAAGGCCCACCTTCCTCCCTTATAGTAGTCAGAGGGTTAAAATGTACAGTTAATACCCAGAAATACTTTAATTCTTATATTCTTTGTTGGTAGTATCCCCTCACACCTATTGCAACTGTTGAACCCAGATGTTAGGCTAAGTAACAACAGTTCTGGGCCTGCTATGAACAACTTTAAATTACTAGCTGTCTCTAGCTGGATGCAGAGCCCCCCAAAAAATTGACTCTGTGGTATATGCAGGTTAAAAAATATTAAAGGCAAGTTTGGAATTGTCAGAAAATTCACAAAAATGGAATGTATACCCAAAGATGACATGGAAGTCTTTGCATGGCATTAGAGAATACACTTACGGACCAGTCCTAAGTGCATGTATTTCAGGTATTTTGTTTTATTAGCACCAGTAAGCTGAGCCTCTTTTTCCCCCTCCAGTTTCCATCACTACCAGATAACATTCATCATCTAAAAACTGAATATTTAGCCTGAGATAAAAGTAAAGTTTCCCTCAAATTGCTTTGGCAGGTTGAAAAGGGAGAATTCTCATTCTTTTTTCTTTGTTTTTTAAATATATTTTATTAATTTTTTTACAGAAAGGAAGGGAAAGAGAGAGTTAGAAACATCAACACCGACCAGCTGCCTCCTGCACACCCATCACTGGGAATGTGCCAGAAACCATGGTACATGCCCTTGACTGGAATCACACCTGGGACTTTTCAGTCCATAGGCTGACGCTCTATCCACTGAGCCAAACCGGTTTAAGCAGAATCCTCATTCTTAATTGGAACTTAGACAAGTCACTTAAACTTCTGAACCCCAGGTTCCTACTTTGAAGCACTAGTACTTACTTAAGGATTAAAATGAGGTGTGCAGTCAGCCTAGCACTGTACTAGGTATACAAACAATCCATATAAGGTAACTAGTATTATTATTATTATTACCTCCATGCCGCCCCCACCCCTGCATACACACACACACACATACACATACACACACACACACATACACAGACTTGTAAACACAAATGCACACAACATATATTTTTGATAGCTCATTGTAATCAATTAAGATATCCTACATATACTGCTCTCTAACAATTCATCCTATAGCAAATATACTAAGCACTGTAGTTACACCGGGGAAAGAAAAAGACTTACACAAACGTTTAATCTTCTAACTAAATGGTATCACACATACTCGATTTATTAAAAAAAAAAAAAAAACATAGTATCTTTAGATTGTATAAGAATCCAGTGGTTTGCTGTATTTCTCCTGTGGGGGCTATTTCCTCAGGAGGCTGGTTATATTGGCCTGTAAGGACATACTAATACTTGCCCAGGGTTTGAATTATTTTAAAGGAAGGAATGAAAGTAGGGAAGGAGGGAGTGAATAGGGATGGGAGGAAGGAAAGAAGAATTTATCTTGTGAATAAATAGGAAAAGAATATTAGGCAAGAGATATAATTTCACTAAGTGAAGCCATTATAGCGTGAGGGCCCCAGAATCTGATCTGAACTGAGTCTGCCTGAGGATAGATTTCATGGAGGCAGAAGTTAAGCACTTGGGACTTTGTAAGGATAGAAATAATAGCTAAAACCCCTAGATCTAACTGGATCCCTAAAATATCCAATTACTCTGCAAAAGAAAAAAATAAAAGTTCCAGAATAATTCCACTTTCAGTAATGATTGTCTAGGTAATTGTGGCCAATCCTCCTTCTTTACAAGTTGGATGAATTAAATACAAAAATTCTTATTTGCACTAGAAAATAATATGTTCATAAGAATTAGCAGACTGAGTTAAACTGGACTCACTGGAATCCAGATAATTGACATGAGCCATACACTTAGGGCTGCTTTTGCTCCAAAGTCATTCCCTTTCCAGAAAATGAGATTGAGAGATTGAGCTGTGATTTCACAGTGTCACAGGGTTAGGAAAACAAAAATCTTGATCTACTTAGTCTCTGTGTTATCCTTTGCATTCTGCGGAAGCTCCATCCCATAACAACAACAACAACAAAGCATCTCTATGTGTCCTAATGCTTCCAGAGTTTTTTGTTGTTGTTTTTTTTCATGCCACTTTTATGGCTTTTTCTTTTTGAGATGCTTTTTTGTTAAGTGATTTTTCCCCCCCCAGGGAAATCTTATGTTGACCTTTTGTGTCTTTTCTTTCCATATTCTAAGAGATCTGACTCAGTCTTATAAATTCAGTTAATATCTAAATGTTAGTGATGCTCAACAACATAATCCCAGCCCAGGAAACTGTCATGAACAAAAGATCCTATATGCAATCACCTAAATCAAACATTGCCTCTTTCTCAATTTGTATCTTCTCCCTTAATCTTCTGCTCCAGTGATTCGACATCACTGGAGGGCACCACAATATTTTGTTCCCACTTACCCACAGCAATATTCAACTTGCACGTTACCCTTAGTTCCTTTTACTCCCTCACCAACAACCTCATCCAGTTAATCACCAAATTGATTAATTGTCAAATCTGTCCCTGAGAGTTGTCAGTATTGTCCTGAAATCTGTCAAATCTGCCTTCCTCTCTCATCTGTCACTACCCTTATCTAGATGTACTTGGAGTACTGAAAGCTCCTCCTGTTTTCATTTGTGCCTTCATTTATCCGTTCTCCACGGTGGATCAAAACAATCTCTCGAAAACCCAAGTCTGATCATGTCTAGTCTTCAAAAACTACTGACAGGCTCTATAATAAAATTCAAATACCTATCATTGCATGATTTATCAGCTATATTTCTAACCACTCTTGCTGCCTGCCCCTCTTAAGATTCTACCAAAGCAAACTTCTTTTATTTATTTAAGGATATTGTCCTTATTTACAGACCTTTGCAGATGCTTTTAATTTTACCAGGAATTTTAACACACACCTCTATCATTTTCCCCACTGTTTTAACTTAACTCCCACCTTTTCCTCAGTTGGTCATTGAGTTATCTCTCCCCAGCAAGCATTTCCTGACCCTTAAATCTGGGTTAGTAACTTTCTCATGTGTTCCCATTCCCCCTTATAATTCCCCTAAAGTAGACTTAGCACAGAGTACTGTAATTGGCGGTGGCCTCAACTGTCTTAATCACTTCTATATCTCCAGTGTTTCATACAGATTCAGGAACTTGTAATATTTAATTGGTAGATTAATGAGGTCAAAACTTTTGTGAGGTCACAATGGAGAACCATCTGGATAGTAAAAGGAAATGTCAAACAACCTTATTTTTTCTCTAAAACACTTCTTTAAAATCTTATTCTCAATTAAAATCTCCCTTACCATCAATAAAAAAAAGAAGCTTTGATTTAATTTCCCCCCACTTTCTCATTCTAGGTGTATACTAATGTTAACAATATTCTAGGCATGGCTAGCAGCAATATTGTGAAATTCTATACACTTCTATTAGCATTAATTGGAAACAATTGCCCCTGATGGACAAGCTATTATCTACCCTAGCCCTGGCTGTCTCATTTTGAATGCTTACCTTTATCCGATTGCTAGAGCCCAAATCTTTTCCATTGTTGTCTCCCTTTGAATGTGATTTATTTGAAAGCTCAGTTGCAAACACAATTTCTTCCCAAATTATCCTATCCATTCCATTATTCCCTTTCTATTATCTTGAGACACCAAAAGACTAAGTAAAAAGATGAGGTGCCAAGTTCACTGTAAGTTTTAGAAACAGAGAGTGACATCATTGAATCTTTTGATGAAATTTTGGGAATGTGTTCCTCTCTTTCCAAAGAACTCTGGTGCTGCTTTGATGAAGGATAGTAGTGAAACTCTTGTCAACGAGGACTCATGTAAATACACATGTAAATATTTAAGATATGTCATTGGAAACTGTCTGGCAGAGTCTCAAAGTTTATCTTCTACACTGTATCCTATCATTAGGACTATTGTATGAAATGAACTACAATTTGCTTTAGGAGTGAAGGGCAAATGTATAAACACTCACATAATCAGAGCACACCAGATCACTTGGTTTTGGTTAGAGAGAGACCAAACATTTGATGATTAAGAAAGTTAAATATATAATACAGTAAGGATTTCAATACGTTTAGTGAATTCTTTGAAATTAGATCTGTCCCAGTGTGTACCAGGAATCAATGATATTTTTTTAGGTTTATACCTTTAAATTCTATTTTATTTCTATTCTGAAAGCCCATTTTCAGTGCTTTCCATACTATTCTTTCTTAATTTAGTGCATTAAGGCATTTTTTTTCTAAATTTAGTCTCTGAAACTATTAATAATTTTCAAAATGTTTTTGACAGTTATGTGTCAGCATTATCTTTTACTCATATATTATTTCCATTTAATTTTTAAAATATTACCTATGTTGACCACAACATAATTAATTGGCCCACTTATATTTTGGAATTGAAATAATAGGTACAAATTCCATAATTCTTTCACTTCTGTAAACTAATTAATATACTAATAAAGGAAAATATACCAGGCTATAATGTAAAAGATCACTAAAAAGTGAACCTGTTTAATGTTTTCAAATTTCCTTTTGAGCTGTTTATAGCTTATATTCAATATTAATTCTCTGGCTCATGAAACCAAATATTTTAAATCTAAATAAACACTATAAATTAGTTTGGGATCTTAAAATTATCAAAATTCCCAAGTCTGTTGGAATGTCCAAGTTTTTATGGCACAATATACATTGTATTTATGAACACAACCCCAAAACATTTTGAGTTAATACACTAGAGAAAGTCATATTTTTAAATGTTTTCATAGTAATATATATATATATATATATATATATATATATATATATATATATATATTTGTTTTAGTAACCTTTACATATATAAATGTACTAAACTATGTGCAAATTATTATAATCTAGCTCTTTGGTACACAAAATCAAAATATAAATAAATGCATGCATAGACAAAACATATACCATTTTAAAAGTGATTTCTGGTCAAGGTGAAAATAAAATGGGATTGGGATAGGTAATTCTATCATTCTAACTGCAATATTGTTTTTCTTTTGAAAAGTGAGAGTTTAGGAAAACATGTTAACATTTGTCAAACCTTTTTTGTGGAGATACAGGTTACTATTATATAATATTTACCTTTATATATTTAAGATAAGTTATAATATTTAAAAATACTGTACTCAGGTAATTCAGATCACCATCCAAGTTTGGAAACTATTGGAATAATGGCTAGGCAAAGTAATTTATCATCTAAACTGGGACATCTTTGAGAATTAAAGAGAATGCTATTAATAATTTCACCAGCATGAAAGGCAAACTAGAATGTATGGCCACCTTAGGAATAAACTGTTTTAAGTTCTACTCAATGCATGAACTTCTTAAGGGGAAAATTTATTTTGTATCATTTCTTCAAATCTTCTTTATAATTTATTATATAGAGAGGTTATTGATCTAATTTGCCCAATTTATTATCCATTTTTTCACTGTAGCACTTCAGAGTAATATATAATTTTCAAAAGAGTCATATAATAAATAATGAAAGTATAGGAAAATTCTGAATTTATAATATTTCTGTCTAAGATACAATAAGACAGGTTAGTCAGTCAACAGCATTTACTGAACACTCAGTATTTTAAAGCAACACATCAATTAATGTGAAGTTAAAAAACAAAAACAATTTTTTTGAAATATATAGTCTCTGACCTCAATAAATTTCTATTTTAACTAACTAAATATATACATTTCTGTTTTAACTAATGAAATACATAAGCCAAGACTTATGGGTTCTATAACTATGTAAGAATAGAATGAAAGTTATCACTTTTGAAAGCCAAGTGCTAATGGATAGTAAAGCTAGACACTATAAGTAATAGGATCATCACCAGTGCCAATTCTGAGAGCTTAAGTTTTTTTCTCCACATGCGTGTCCTTGCAATCAACACAGGCTCTGTCTACACTCTTACTCCTCCAGACTGTCCACTGTCCCACCAGCCCATAGGAATTAGTTCTGTTTTGTGCTATTTTGACCAAAACTCAATCTGTTTCAGTTAGAAGGTTTTATATAACTAAGGCAGAAAAGCCCTCTCAAATGCATTTAATAGCGGTGGGAGAGGCAATGTATTGGCTCAAAGAGGTGAATAGTCAAGAGGTAGCTTAATCTAGGGCTCAAATGATATGATCAGAACCCACTTTACTTTCTTGTGTTCGTAGTTCCTTTTCTAGTGTTGGCTTCCATCTCAACCCATCTTTCCCTTTAGCCACTAACTTACTTCCATTAATTCCAAACTATCACCCTAGAGCAGTGGTTCTCAACCTTTTTTAATGCTGTGACCTTTTAATACAGTTCCTCATGTTGTGGTGACCCCCAATCATAAAATTATTTTCGTTGCTACTTCATAACTGTAATTTTGCTACTGTTATGAATCATAATGTAAATATCTGTTTTCTGATGGTCTTAGGCTCTACAGCAGCGGTTCTCAACCTGTGGGTCGCGACCCACAGGTTGAAAACTGCTAGCAAGGTCGCTCTACAGCAGCGGTTCTCAACCTGTGGGTCGCGACCCAGAGGTTGAAAACTGCTAGCAAGGTCGCCTAAGACCATCAGAAAACAGATATTTACATTATGATTCATAACAGTAGCAAAATTACAGTTATGAAGTAGCAACGAAAATAATTTTATGATTGAGGGTCACCACAACATGAGGAACTGTATTGAAAGGTCACAGCATTAAAAAAGGTTGAGAACCTCTGCCCTAGAGAATCACATACAGAGAGGGGAAAAACTTTGTTTCCTAGGCCTTCAAAACAGAAATGCTGAAATTTTAAGTAGAAATTTCAACTGTGACTGGCCTGGCTTGAGTCAAGTACATTTCCCTGAAACAGCTGTGGCTGAAGATAAAATATTGGATTGATTTACTCTAAGTCCTGTGCTCTCCTGGATCTCCTGATCCACAGTTAGAAAGGCTGTTAGAACATATATGTGGCTCTAAAATGCAAAGTGGACATTTTATATCAATAGAAGAGAGGGAATGTTGGGTAGTCAAAAAAATGAAAGAAGGAAGGGAAAGACAGTGAGAGTGAGAGGAGGGGAGGAAGGAAGAGTGGAAAGAGAAAGGCAAAATGAGAAAACAGAGAGGAAGGGAGGGAAGAAATAGAAAGTAGTCCAATAGGACAGTTGGTTGTAGATGAATATTTGACAACCAGTCCAAAAGAAAAGAAACAAAACAAAAAAGCAAAAAGTCTTTTCCTGTAGTATTTGACAATTTTCATGCTCCAAATTCTCCCACCATGATGATTTCAACATATCAGGACACTAATGCAGAATTGAAACTGCATCTACATATGCATGGAGATAAAATTGACAATAATGAAAAGAATTAGAAAATGACATATGCCTTCAGTATTTATTAACTTTGTAATGAGATTTACTTGATTATAAGTTTATGTAAGCTAATTTTTTAAAATAATTTTATTGATATTTTTTTACAGAGAGGAAAGGAGAGGGACAGAGAGCTAGAAACATAGATAAGAGAGACATTGACCAGCTGCCTCCTGCACGCCCCCCACTGGGGATGTGCCTGCAACCAAGGTTCATGTCTTTGACTAGAATCGAACCTGGGACCCTTCAGTCTGCAGGCCAATGCTCTATCCGTTGAGCCAAACCGGTTTCGGCAGTAAGCTAATTTTTAATAATTGCTGTGTTTGACAACCATCTCAGAAACCCTTGAAAATATACAAATTGCCTCTGTAAAGTCTGGTTCCAGCACATGACTGGCAGATCATCTTATTAAATTTCTTCAAAAAAATCACGTATAAAAACCAACAAACCAAACCCCACTTGTGCAGTGATTTCCACTAAAAATTTAATGCTGCAAAGGAGATATTTTTTGTGTGTTTTTTAATTAAAACAACACAAAAAGTTCAAGTCAACCTTTATATATTAATGTTCTTTATCTCTTGCATTACAATTAAGCTCTCCTACTTTTCATATTCTCAAAGATTTCTTCTCCCAGTTATATCTCCATAAATGTGTTCCCACAGCCCCTACCCACTGTATCCCAACAATACTCCTCACTCACTTATGAAGATCTGTTTAACTGTAGTCACCTTTTACACCCAAACACAACTGCAAGTCTACCATTACATCTGCAAACGAGGGTGCTTTAAAATGATGACTCGTCAGTCCTGATACAGCTCTAATTAGAATGTTTGAGGAGATCTAGATATCTTCTTGCTTACAAACACTTCAGATGCTTTTGGTATAATGCCATCAATATAGGGCCAACAGAACTAATGGGCTATTTAAAAGATAATCCCTCATTGTGCACATACTTCTTAATCTGTACTGTGTCTTTGTAATGTCTTTCTCCCCAAGGTCTTATGATCGCCTGAGTAGCCTATATATTCTTAAAGACCAACCTAAAGTAGGGCTTTTAAAAAACCCTTTTCACCTCTATCTAGCCTCAAGACTTTTCCTGACCTCCACTTAACCCTCTCCATTTAAATGTAGTTATTATAGCACACATTCTATCACTTCAGTACACTGGTGATTGTTTTTCCAACTATTTCACTTAATAGACTGAAATCTTCTTGAAATCCAAGACTGCTTTCTATACAACTGTGAGTCCCCTCTACATAATGCTAGACAAATAATATGAATTCCATATCCCCAACCCCCCTTTTTTTCTGATGAAGCAAATAAAGAAAGAAAAAATAAGAATTAAGAAAGAGAGGGAAGAAAGGTGGGGAAGATATTTTAATAAAGGTAAGAAAGAAACTAAGGCAAGAAAAGAATAAAATGGAGGTGTCTCTTTTAAATTCTCATTCAGGTTTGAATTCTTGTTTCATTGAATAATGTATTATTTTGCTTTCAGGAAATTGAGATCTCTAAAAATAAAAGACCTGAACTTTTATTAGACTAGAAATTTCTATTACTCCAGGTGTCCATCAAAATATCAGGTTATATATAGCATTGTCTATAACGTAAATTTAACAATGCCTGCTCAACAAGCCCATTTTTCACATTTTCATATGTATTCCAGAAAATATTTTATGTCAAATAAGCATAAAGACTACAAATCAGATATAATGAAATGCCAAAAAAAATGGAAATGAAGAATTGAATTCCAAGCTGGCCAAGATTACATATAACTTCTATGGACCAAGTAATAAAGCCCTTGTCCTGGTCTATTTTCTGTGGAGATACTTACCCATTATTTCTTTTTTAAAAAGTGAAGCTATTTCATTGCTTTTAATGAGCCCACCCCTTAAGGTATTCCTTATCAGATTGTGCACAGGTCTCTATATGTCCCCAAGTATTCTTAGACATTGGCAAGTTCCATACTAAAAAAAAATTATCCACTACATTTGGGAGTTCTGTTAGACAAGTTTAGGGCCCATATTTGCATTTATATTTATAATTATAATTACGCTGCCTTCAGGCAATTCAACCTTAAGATATCACATGTAAATACAAGAAAGAGCTTAGTTTAACATGTAAATACTGTATTTTGTACCAAAGCTAACTAAAGGCAAAATGATGTTAGAAAGTACTACAGAACAAATGTTTCCCACTTATTTCCTACTTATTTAAATAGGCAATTTCTAGTCACATAGGCCAAGAGCAGTTGAGTCCTGTCAAAATCAAAGGAATAGCAATATACCAATCAAAATCAAAGTCACAATGGGAAATGCAATTTTGTTTCAGCAAATAATCTTATTTGTCATATTAAATTAACATTAATTTGAATTTTATTGGTTTTACAGATGTTTGTATTTCATGTGTAAATTCTATTTTAAAGTTGAATAAGTAAAAATCATGAAGAGATTTTCCCCGTTTTTTAGGTTAGACATACAAACAATAGTATAAATAAAACAATACAATAAGACTGGCAAACCGTTTTTAACCAATGTCAACCCCGATAAGTTTAATTTAAAAATAAAAAGACTGGAAAACTCTTTACAAATAAAAACTCTATTATAATGCATTAGTGACATGTCACCTTGTTCATTCCGAAAGACAAGTGCCAATCTTTGTTGTGTTACATGTGATTTGGATATGAGTTTGATAATACGTTTTGCTCTCTTGTGTTTAATGCTCTGCTTATTGTTATTTATCACGTTTCATAGAAAATATTTCTTCATAGGAAACACATATTGGTTTCAGAGGGCGGGCTTGATACATCTGTCTAGGTGGAAATCTCGATGCTACTCTAAGCAGAGACTTGTCAGAGGTTCGCCAATCCATTTCATCCTGTTAGTACACAGGACACTTCCCAGGTTTTTTTTATATTAAGTGAGAACAATGTGATTAATGTGGACAATGGATATGAGCAAAGAGATGTTTGCCATTTCCAAGGCTGGTCATGGTCCTCCTGATCAAGTCCTTACTCTCCCTAACCCTTCCGTAATTATCTTGAGAGATTGGTATTCCTGATGCTGTGGCTATAGTATTATAGCTGCAAGATGAAAGCAACCTGGGCCCCTGAGCCACCACACTGAGCAGGCCTGCCTCCACCACATGAGACTAGAACATGAGCAAGAAATAGACCTAATAGACATTTATTCTGTTAAGCTCTTACCATTTTGGTATTTCTTTGATATAGCATCATGGTCTCAACTCTCCTGGTTAACAGAATAACCACAAAGCCCTGGACAAGTTAGCCTCAGTGATCAGTACCACACTTTTCTTCATTCATAAAACCAAAGTATAGTAAATTTCAGAATAAATGGAAAAATCAAATGAATTAATTCACATAAACCTCTGAGAACAGTACGTGATCCTGAGTAAGCATTATTATGGATCTTTCTCCCCTTCTTTATTCTAGTTCCTTTAGCTTGATGTCTTTGTCCCTAGTGGGTGCTAAAAATGTCTGCTTCATCAGAGAATCTAATAGCTCTAAAAAAATGGGAAGTCCTATCATGTTCATCTCTGGGCTGCTCTTAATTTATCTTAGTGTTCTAGCTTCATAACAATTATTAAGAATTTACTACAGCAAACATAAGCATTGTTTTCTCTAATTTCTTATCTGTTCCCCTGGATCCTCTTTTTCTCTATTGTTCTCTACTCTCAAACATTTAACAATACTGATCTACATTTTAGAAGTCCTTAAGTAGAGACAATTTCATTAAATACCTTAATTTAAATTAAATATCTTCATGTAGAGTAGGTCTTCCTGTGACATCTACAGGCTTTTTCTTAAATTATAATACTGGAGAAAGGGAAAATGGAAATTTCATATATCCAGAAGCTAAATAATTATAATGAGTCCTATTATTAATCAGTCAGTGTAAAGAAAGATGACCTTATGAGAATTAACCTTTCCTCTGCCTCAAACCCACAGACCCGTGATGTGCATTTCTGTCCTACAGCGAAAATGGGAGGCATCCAGCTCTTCCTCATGCAGGACGCATCTTCCTGCCAGCCATCCCTGCTGCTTCCTCTGGGAACTGCTCTTTTGCCTATTTACCTACTAGCACTTGCACTAGGTGCTTAGGGACAAAATTCAAAGATACTCTATTAGTACCTCTAGCAGTTGACTTAATCAAGGAGGAAACTGAATTATTGAATAAATATATTAATTCATTTGTCTGTGGATTTCTAGTATGCATAGCACCATCGCAGTTTCCATAGCAAGTTGAATTGAGAATATCAGATGAATGACCTAAGATGTGAGATGAGGGGAATATTCAAATTACTATAACAGCAGGAATTTGCTCAAGTGTTCAGAAAAAGAATCACAAATACTGTAGCACATTGTGCAGGAAGGAATTACCCAAGCAAGGAAAGGATAGAAAAATCAAAATGCCATGCTATGAAATTGCTGAATTTACCAATAAGTCCACAAACTTACTCAGCTGCACTTAAAACATCCACAAAGAGTACCTTTCTTGGAAACATCTTTATAAACAATTAACTCTATGTTTCTTGATAATAGAGTCAAGTGGACTGATCAATCAGAAAACTAAGTAATTTCCACTTGTAAGTATAACTGGAAAATGATAAAAGTATACACCAAATATGGCTTCCAATTCTGCAGCACATTTTTGAAAGTAAATATTTTAAAAAAATAAGTAGAAGAGATGATAAAGAGTTTATAAATGGCCAGATTGTGTTCAATTTTAAGTGTTCTCTTAAAAGCCATCTCTTCTTAAAATGGTCTTTTCCTTCAGACCAATTATAATTTTAAATTTAATGTTAGCAGGAAATTATCAAAAATGCAAACAAAAGTAACTTTTGTGTGGGTGTTTGGGAAGACTATAGTAATATAAATGTATTTACTATAATGTATTCATCAGAGAAGCACTTAAGTAATTGAAAATAATCTTTCTTCATCTATTTTGCTATTTTTCTTAGTCTACCATACTGCACACTGGAGAGGGGTAGTGAGTGAAAAAATGATAGATGATAGAGATAGATAGGTTGATAGGTGATAGACGATAGATATTTCACTCTAGTAAACTTAGACTCATCCAATAATGCAGTCACTGAGGAGCATTCAGGTTTTTTGTTTCTCTTGATAAAAGATTTATCTTTGAGGTTTCCTTTCTTTCTCTGTATTCTTACCAGATGGCATCTCTGCAATATCCTATGTGGAAAGCATATATGTGTCATATCTACATGAAAGAGAACTTGTACCATCCTCTGGCTTATTAAATTTCCATGATGATGTCATTTGTCACCTGGACACTGCATGTGACACTAGCATTTGATGCTGAAATCTGACATTCGTTAAAAGTTGAATAAATCTTAGATGGATCAGGACAAGTTGTCATCATTCCTCCAAATAACCCCTTGATTCAATACTTGCTGGCACAGACAACTTGAGTACTGGCTGTGATTTTCATTTTTACCCAAGTAAAACTGGTTACCCATATAGGCCTCAGCAGGATTTCTCTCCATCTCTCAGTGGTTCCCTTTGGTCATCTACCCACTCAGATTCAGTAACTGCCTCATCCATCCTCAGGGTGTGGAGGAATTTCTGAGTCCCTTCATACTGCCTGGAAGCCAAGGGCATCCCAGGAGCACTAATTTGTTAAGTCTGCATACTAGCTGACTGGCACACAGTGCCCTAGGCTGGGCCAGGAACCACTGAGAGCTGGTGATCTCTTCACAGAGCCCCATGTGGGAAGTGAAATTTGACTTGGAGCAGAAGAATCATAACAAAAAATGTCTCATCAGGTGCTTCTCTGCCCTCTACCCTCTTCTTCCCATAATTATCTGATAGCCAAGGCATGTGGGCTTTCTGCTCCAGTTTTCCCCTTTGGCCCAGAGTTCTTCCTTCCAGTGGTGGCATATACCTATACTTTTACCAAGGGCAATATAGCCCATTATAAGCAGAAATGCATTCCACTATCCAACTTTCCAAGAAGAGGAGAGGAGAAAAGGAGGAAGAGGAGGAGAGGAGAGGGAAGGGAGAGGAAGGGAGGAGAGAGAAGGAGAGGAAAGGAGAGAAAGAAAAGAACATTTTAAAATATATTTTACTAGAACCCCGATGCATGAAGATTCATGCAATCATAGGCCTTCCTTCCCCTGGCTGCCAGCATGTGGCAGGCTTGCTCCAGCAGCCCGTGCAGCAGCAGTGGTGTTGGCAAGCCCTGTGTGTTCCAGTGCTGCTCTCTCCTCTCCCTCCTTCTCCAAAGAGTTCCTCTGTGCAGTGCTGGTGCTCCCTGGAAGGGGCAGAGGGGAAGAGGTGGGGGGAGCAAGGCAGGCGGGGAGGATTGGAGAGGTAGGGTGTGCTAGTGTGTTTCACTTTCCCAGTGTGAAAGTGGGATGCAACTGTTCCCCTTCCTTATCCTCTTCCTCCTCCACCCTCCACTTCCTGCCTGCCTGACCTCCTTCCATGCCCATCGCCATCACCTCTTGATTTGGTGAGACAGGGAGGAGAGAGATCTGATAATTTGGGTTACTGTGTAGGTGGCCTCTCATCTATTCAAAACAAAGCTGAGCGGCCTGCCACTGCTGCCACGGCCACCACTATCATCCCTTGGCTGGCCCTGGCCTCCCAGAGCATGCTAACTGTGCACTGAGCATGCATCTGCACTCACAGGGTTGCTCCAATGCTAGGGTTTGGTTTACCAGAGCAGCATGGCAGGGGTGGGGTAGAGGAAGATGTCAGCCACTGGGAACTATGACTGCAGGCACCAGGGGGTTGCCTCTGAGACCAGAGGCTGGGCCACAGGGAGTCTGCAAGGACAGTTGACAGGTGTGGAGCATGGCAGGGAGGCATGCTGCCCAGAGGGCCAGAGCAGGTGGGGGGGTGGCTACCACCATCTTTGTCAGGTTAATTTGCATACTCACTTCTGATTGGCTGTAGGTATCACAAAGTGATAGTCAATTTACATATTTCTCTTTCATTAGTATAGATTATATTGAACTGTTTATATTTTACCACCCATACAAAAATTGTTGTTTTTCTTTAAACACTAATTTGAATCTGTTGTCATTCTCTTATCAGCTCTCTCTTCACTCAAATATCAGGCCAAAACCATCTGCAAATCAGTCAGGACACCCTCACAGTAACAACCAAATAGTAGGCTGTGTGTGGCAACAAGGACAGCAGAGGGGTTAGTGAGGGACAACCAAACAACTGAGCAGCAGGCTGTGTGGGGCGAGCAGGCCAGCAGGAGAGATATTGAGGGATGACCAAATAGCAGGCTGTGTGGGACAACCAGACCAGCAAGGGGGAGGGGGCAGTTGGGGACAACCAGGCAGGAAGGGGGGCAGTTAGGGACAATCAGGCTGGCAGGCAAAGGTGGTTAGGGGCGATCAGGCTGCCGGGGGAGTGGGGGGGGACAGTTAGGGCCAATCAGGCATGCAGGCATGTGAGCAGTTAAGAGCTAGCAGTTAAGAGCCAATAGACTGGGCTGAGGGGCCCCCTCCCCACATGCACAAATTTTGTGCATTGAGCTTCTAGTAATTAAATATTAAGGTAGATACACAGAATTAATAAAACCTTTTATTATTAATAAAACCTTTTATTTATTAATAAAAACTTTTGCCTCACCTAGTAAACTAACATTCAATAATGTGGGATATTGAGATAAAAAAAAATTAAGTGCAATACAATGCAATACAAGCATGTTAAATGAAAATATATCATATATGAACAAAACACATTATCTTATATGATCCTTATGTAAAAACCCCAGGGTATTTTCTTTTCCCAGTTTTTACAGATGATGAGATCAAGTTTTACTTAAATAATTTAAATCATAAAGTGGTAAATAAAGATTCACTGTACCATCTTATAATGAAGTTTTTTTGCCACATTATTTGAATGATATTAAAAATACATCCATAAACATATAGCAATTTATGAGATTAACAGTTAATTAATGACAAGAGCAAGTTAGAACTCTCACAGCATTTCTACTTATCTCATCCTGCCAGTTACACAGTGGACTAGTCCAATTTTTATGTTTGCAGACTTCAGGGAAATAAAATTAAATTAATTATTTTCTATCGTGATATCTAGAGGAGTTAAGATTTTTCTATGAAGAACCATTTCTTTATATTCCCAGACTGTTTTGTTTTGCTTATGCAGCACTTTCTATGTGAAGACAGGAAAGATGGAAGTTAGAGCTATCCCACCCCCATCCAGTAGTAACATTTTACTTATTGGTGTTGAGAACAAATAATCCCATAGGGATGCAGAGGGTCCCAACACCCTATCCAGAACCCATACCTGTGAATCTGCAGTATTTCTAATGATGTTCAGCCAAATTCCTGAGTGCACTTAGAATCGTCAAAACCACAGAATAACCTACATTTGATTTTTCAATCTGATTCTAGAGAAGTTATTCATTAATCCCTGTTCTATATGTTAACAGTTTATCAAAATAGTCTATTAACTGGCCAATCTTTATTGGTCAACTGTTAGATAAATATAAGTCTACTCTTTTTTAAAACACTTAAATTTTTTACATTGCAAAAAAATAGTGGTTTGATTTTTTTATATTTTATCAATATGTTCGGCGTAGCTTATCTATGAGTAATTAAACTATCTCAAAAAGTAAAAGATAAACTTAAAGCTACTAGGGCAGTGGTTCTCAACCTTTCTAATGTCGCGACCATTTAATATATCATGTTGTGGTGACTCCAACCATAAAATTATTTTCGTTGCTACTTCATAATTGTAATTTTGCTGCTGTTATGAGTCATAATGTAAATATCTGTGTTTTCCGATGGTCTTAGGCTCTAGAGCAGTGGTTCTCAATCTGTGGGTCGCGACCCCTAGGTTGAAAACCACTAGCAGGGTCGCCTAAGATCAACGGAAAACACAGATATTTACATTATGATTCGTAACAGTAGCAAAATTACAGTTATGAAGTATCAACAACAAAAAATTTATGGTTGGGGGTCACCACAACATGAGGAACTGTATTAAAGGGTCTCAGCATTAGAAAGGTTGAGAACCACTGTACTAGGGTATCAAAAAAAGTAATGAGTTACATATACATGAATTTCTTAAGATCAAAATTAAATTGTTTTCAAAGATAAATAAATTTGCCCTAGCCGGTTGGTAGTGGATAGAGCATGGTCCTGTGAACCCAAGGGTCCCAGGTTTGACTCTAGTCAAGGACACATGCCTGGGCAGCAGGTTCGAAACCCAATGGAGTGAGTGCAGGAGGCAGCAGATCAGTGATTCTTATTATTGATGTTTCTAAATCCCTTTCCCTTCCTCTCTGAAATCAATAAAAATATTTTTTTAAAAAGGTAAATAAATTCAACTATATGATGATTACACATTTAATTAAGTAAATATTTTGGTTTCAATTAGGTTTTAACTTATCTTTATTATTAGAGCATTATGGATGTTCCCCCATTTTTTCTCTCATCGCTCCCTCTTCATTCAATAAGTATATTTAACACATACTATGTACCAGGGTTTCAGCAGTAAACCAATTTACTACTCTCATAATCTGATGCAAGCCACTGACCACAACAAGCAAACAAATAATCTCACATAATGATAAATAATATCTACACTAATAAAAGGTTAATATGCTAATTAGACTGGATAGACCAGATGTCTTCTGGATATTTTTCCTGACTAAGCCGGGGTCCTAAGTGCTTGCAGCTTGCTCAGGCAAAGCCAGCCTGGGTTGCGGTTGCCTGTGGCCAGCCAGAAGAAGAAAGCCTGGGTCCCAGGTGCAGGGGCTAAGGTAGAGGCGGTTAGGGGAAATCAGTCAAGTAGATGAGTGGTTAGCGGTGATCAGGCAGGCAGAGGGGTTAGGGGCAATCAGTCAGGCAGGCAGAGTCAGTTATGGGCAATCAGGCAGGCAGCATAGTGGTTAGGAACCAGCAGTCCCAGATTGCGAGAGGGTGCAAGCCCGGCTGAGGGACCTCCCTACCCCATATATGAATTTCGTGCACCGGACCTCTAGTGAAGAAAATAAAACTAGTCAATGAAGTAGAGAAGGCTAGAGTCAGCCCACAGAGGCCAGTCTGAAAGAATCAAATTTAGATTATGAGGACAGAGAAGGCTTAACTGCAGGGGAGTAATTTGCACTGAGATCAGGATATTCAAGGAAACCGGGATGAAATTTGGGACCAGATCATTTTAGGTTGGAGAAACAGTACTCTCTGACAGAAATGAGCCTAGAATATTCTAAGAATAAAAAGTAGGGCAATGTGTTTAAAGAAGAGGAGTGGTGAATGCAAGGAAATGTGTCAGTGAATTGGGCAACAGCCAAACAAATAGATCCTTTATGCTATGGTTAAGAGATTAAATTTTATTCTAAAAGCATTAAAGGGCAATTGGAAGGTTTTAAGCAGGGCATTGTCATAATCTAATTTGAGCTTTTAAAATATGGCTGCTATATGGAGAATGGATTGAAAGAGAGACAAGTTGCAGCTATAAATTCTGAAAAAAAATCATTCAGATCACAGAATTTCCTGTAACTGGTATGTTGGAGTACCTGATTCATGATGTGAGATCAACACACAGATTAGTTTCTCTCTTTTTTTAATGTGAAATTCAAATTTTATTTTCCATAGTATTTTTCTATTTGACCCTCTATAAAACTTCATTTAGTGGAGATAATTTCCCCCCCCAACCATGGGTACATATTAGACATCTCCCATTAATTGTTTCATCTTATTCAATAGAGAATTTTTTGCACTTGCAATACAACTCAGCAATTACTCAAATGCTTTCATCTCTACTCAAAAATTTTAACATTGCCCAAGCTAAGATTTATAATAGACTAGAGGCCCAATGCCCGAAATTCATGCAGGAGTGGGCCTTCCTTCCCCCGGCTACCTGCACTGGCTTTTCCTCTGGCACCCAGGACCTGGGCTTCACTCACAGCCTGGCTTTGTCTGGAAGGTTGTCTGGAAGGATGTCTGACATAATTAGTATTTTACACTTTTATTATTATAGATGTTGCCTGCTTTGGGGGAAAAAGGTAAGGTCAAAATTTACACTCTCTCCTTGACTTACTGTGCTACCTCTTAAGCCAGTGCTATGAACCTTGGCTAAAGCAAAAAGAAACATGAAAGAAAAGGTGGTAGGTAGGGTGTATGAGTGAAGTGGTGATTCTAAAAAAAAATGTATAGGATGGAAAGGTTATTCTTCATCCTTATTTAACCTGAATGAATGGCTTTATGCACTATAGGCTTGATAGATGTTTAAAGTGGACACCTTCTCTTATAATTTTCTTAGGTTCTTCAAAGAGTTCCATGTCTCCTGTCGATTCCTTGGCCATGTTACAAGTATTTCCACTCTAATTTTGAATAAATGTGTGTGACTCATTTCTAAGCTCCTAGGAATATATATTTCCTTCTAGAATGAAATCTTCTGAGAGTGTACATCATTCTCAGCTGTTATTTTGTTACCCATGTATCCTCCCTGTTCAAACTGACCTTATTTGTGTCCCTCTCTAAGTTTTAAAGAGGTAAATGAGATAGGAGATCAAGGAACCAGGAGAGCAACAACTTACCTTAAACAAATAATTTTACAATGTCTTCTTGCCTTTCCTAAAGTCTGAACTTTTTTTTTTGGTATCTTTAAAATAGCTAACGTGTCTAAATTTTGTAAATTCTGTGTATGTTGTTTATCTCACATTGACTTTGGAGTCTGAAATTTTAATCATTGCCATTTCATCCTATATAATAAAAGCATATATGCAAATCGACCAAACAGCAAACAGCAGAATGACCATCTGGACAACAATCCAAATGACCATTGGGGACCACACTATGACACCCACTATCATGAGGCCAGCCAAAGTGGGTGCAATGTGATTGGTCAGGGGCCCAGACATTGCCCCATGATTACCCTGCAGAGGGAGGCCTAGGCCACTGGCTAGCAAGGGGATCAATCAGAGGGCTCTGTGATCGCCCCAAAAGGGGGGCCCAGGCCATCGATTGGCAGGCTGCGTTGGGTGGTTGGGATCTCCCTATGGGAAGGAAGCCCAGGTTCCAGGTGCAGGAGGGAAGCTGGTGCCAGCAGCCTGGGGAAGGAAGGCCTACTCTTGCATGAATTTTGTGCATCAGACCTCTAGTTTAAAATAAAGCAGAAACTATAATATTATTACATACTTGACTTTTCCTAAGAACTTTACTTTTAATAACATTTTGTTTCACCATCATGAACACATTGTTTTGTTTCTACTATTTTATTGAGAAACAAAAATGTGTTCATATTTTGCGCTGAGGATGCAGCTATGAAAAAAGAGTAGGAAGACAGAGTATGAATCTTAGCTCTAACCAAGCATACCTCTTTTTGGAGAGCAACTCCATTTGAGTAAGTAAATAAATAAATAAGCAAAATAATTTAATATTGTGATATGAACAGTGATGGAAACAAGTCATCTACTATGATAAAGAGCAGTATACCACAGATGAAAAAATGAGTGGTGAGAAAACCTGTTATTCTTGGGATGCCCAATGACAGCTTCTCTTAGGTAAAAATTGAAATTAAGACGTGCATGGTGAGGAGATATAAGTCAGAGGAAAAACAGGAAAATAGATTTCTAGGCCCAACGGAACAGGAAGTTCAAAGACCTTAAGATGAAAAAATTCTTGAAGCGGTCAAGGAACTATGGAAGTTAGTATGACCAAACCACAAACAGCAAGGAGGAGACTAGGTCAGGAGGAGAGAGGATTCCAGAATCCTTTTCCAGCACAAATTATTTGGAAGGTATATAACATTCCTCAATAAAATCTAGATTGACAGCATGTCTCCTCTGATATGCACATTAATTCATATAAAATATGTTAATTTCAATAGGAGAGCTAATTAGTGTCTAGCTTGATTTGTCAATGATCATTTAAACTAAACCTTGAAAGAAATAGATCCACTTTCAGGAATATGATTCAATTTTTTGTCGAACAAAGAAACTCCAAAATCCCTCAGGGTATAGAACTGCTTCTCTAATGCAGTGTGCTGAAGAAAGACAGCCCACTGTGCTTGGAGTGAATTTAGCTGCCAAAACTCTGCAACAACAAAATAAATGCTTTGTGATTTGCTGAAGCAAAGATTCTACTATGAAAATTTCAAATGGAAAAACTGCATAGTTCACAGTTTAAAGCAGTGAAAAAGAGTCTTCCAGAAACTCTGCACATTTAATCAAACAAATAGTCATACATCATGATTATAAAATAAAATCTATCTGGGGGAAAGAGACTTTTGAGACAATGCCTCAGACTAAGAAAGATCCCAAAGCATATTAGGTTTCACTATAAAATTGAATCCCAGCTTAAGTTTGCAAATATTTTGGATCTGAGCCTAGAACAAGTTCCACTTGATCCCCCAGGTGGAGCTTCACACATCTTTTTAAATTTCTCTCTAACTAGAGAAATTGCTCTTTTGGGTCAAATTTCTGGACAAGAAGTAGGCATCTTGAGCATCAATGCACTTCTTTTAGATTCAGGTGAAATTATTCACTTCCTACTCGCAGCTCTCTTGACATTTTGCAAGTATCTGTTACTTTGTTTATCCTGTTGCAATCTAGTTAGTTGGATTTATGTCTGTCCCTTGTCTCCATTCCCTTCCTTTTCAATCTTTACCACAAGGTTATGTGCTCAACAGATTTGTAGGCTTTTTGTACTTGAAATTCAGCATGGTGGTTACATTTACT
Organism: Lasiurus borealis; assembly: GCA_004026805.1. NCBI lineage: Eukaryota > Metazoa > Chordata > Mammalia > Chiroptera > Vespertilionidae > Lasiurus > Lasiurus borealis. The sequence goes on along the minus strand of PVJN01019405.1, from coordinate 7,983 downwards.
TGTCTACTTAGCTAGACTATGGGGCCCAGGGGTTTGGTTAAATGCCAGATTTTATGTTGCTTGGAGATAATTTTTTTAAATTTAATTAACTTTTAAAGCAATAGACTTTGAGTAAAATTGACTACCTTCCATAATTAGGGTGAGCCTCATCCAATCAGTTGAAGGTCTTAAGAGGAAAGTACTGGGGTTCCCCCAAGAAGAAGGAATTCTATTCCATACTGTCTTCAAACTTGAGCTGCAATATCAACTCCTCCCCTGGGTCTCCAGCCTGACAGTATGCTATACAAATTTCAGAACTCCTGGCTCCCACAACTGTATAATTCCTTAAAATCCAAAATCCATCCATCTCTGTGTGTGTGTGTGTGTGTGTGTGTGTGTGTGTGTGTGTGTATCTTTCTTCTTCTCTTTCTCCGTCTCCCGCTTTCTCTCTATGTGTGTGTGAATGTGTGTCCTATTGGTTCTGTTTCTCTTGTTTCTCTGGAGAACTCTGTTTATAATACATACACTAAACTTTGAACTAATTAACAAAGACACATGAATGAATATATCAGTAAGTCAATCATTAATCTAATAAGATATTGACAATATGAATTAAAGAACAACTAATAAAATACTTCATGTAAACTTTTGCAATTTCAGATTTCTACAAACACCAAAAGTTAAAAAAAAATAAAAAGTATTATATGCTAGGTCTAAAATGTAAACAGTGGTTTTAGGGATTTGTTTTTAACAGTTTTTTTTTTTTTTTCCCATGGAGCCCCAATTCCCTGTGTGGTGTTTTGGTGGGGACAGGTGGAAGGTTCAGGAAGGTCAGGTCTCATCATCAGAGGAATGAGCCAAGGGACAGGTCTCAGCAGGGCTGTGTGACTGCGTGGTTAAGAAGAAGCAGGCACAAATAGCACAATCCTCTGACAGCCTCCGGGTTTCACTTTTACTCACTTCCTCTACTTTTTAGAGCTTTAATAACTATCCTGTCAGCAAGTTACCTTTAAGAGTGTTGATATGTGGCATTTTGGGAAAGGTGCTCAGGAGAATAGCAAATCAGTTCTGCTTTTATCTGTCATTCAGACTGAATGTGACTGGGATAAACTTTTGTTGTATGAGTCTGTTTTTCTGTATTTCCCCTTTTCTTTTCCCTCTGTCTATTTAGTGTCTTAGCACCTAGTGAGGGTATGTGAGCTACAGGAAATTGTTGTGGTGGGAAACCCCAATATTCTAGGAGAACCTAAGTTGAAAATGTGACTAATGATATCCCTGGGAAGAAAAGATTCCACTTGCTTAATATGTTATGCTGCTGAACTAGAATAACAATGATTTCCATATATAATTTTTTAAATTGATGTTAAAAATATAGGGAGTTGAGAGAGAGAGAGAGAGAGAGAGATTGATTAGAGAGAAACATAGATCAGTTGCCTCCTAAATGTGCCCCAACTGGGGTTTGAACTCCCAATCTTGGTATGTGCCCTGACCAGGAATCAACCTGAAACCTTGGCTTGATGCCCAGTAGGGGGCATGCAGGAGGCAGCTGATCAATGTATCGCTCTTACACCCATGTTCCTCTTCCTCTCCCTTCTCTGTTTAAAATATCAATAAAAAAAAAACAAACCTTTGTAAACAATGGTGTACAGGATGATGCTCCAACCAACTGAGCCAACTAGGCCAAGCCTATACATATAATTAATTTTAGAAAATTACAAGATTCATTTTAAGTCATCCTAACTGGAAGAAAGCACAGTTTAGAATGATAATGTATTCAAATGTAGTTATCCCCTAATTTATCTGAATTGAATTTAGCAACCAGTACATTATTAACTCTTTAATCATTCACATATTTTAAGTTTAATTAAAAAACTAGTGAAAGGATGAATGCATTCCAGCATAAATTAAAAGATAAATCCTATATAGGTTAAACATATTTTTGTCATGTGTTTTATAATAATAGCATACATGCTTAAATTTTTACTAATGTAGTTAGGAGAAATGACCAATTTATAATGAGATTATTTGTTAACTTATTTATAAAGCAACTTTTTAAATAAAAGATTCGATATTAGGGACCCAAATCTATTTGTTTATAATAATAATAATATTTTAAAAAACTGTTTTTCTTTTCATTTTGTTTACTTATATTCCAATTGTCTTTTATTTCCACATTTCTTTCATTAAATTTCTCTTCAGTGGTATGATGGAAGAAATCTAATTTCTATAAACATTTAAACAATGGATGAACCAAGTAACTTTTCTATAATTCCCATTCATAAATCCCCTCTTCACCCTCTCAGTAACAAATCAAATATGAACAGTCTTGATGTTTCTCTCTTAATGGTTTTGTTACTGTTTTATTAAAATGTAGTCAATATTTTTTGAATTATTCTAAAATTGTTGTTTGTTGCTCACTCTTTATACATTACTAGGAGCCTGGTGCACAAAATTCATTCACGTGGGTTGGGTGTGTCCCTCAGCCCAGCCTGCATGTCTGACTGCATGTTTAGGGCCAATCCTGGTAGGTGGGATTGGCCTAGATGGGCAGTTGGACATCCCTCTCACAATCTAGGACTGCTGGCTTTTAACTGCTCACCCACCTGCCTTCCTGATTGCCCCTAACCACTTCTGCCTGCCAGCCTGATCACCCCCTAACCACTCCCCTGCCAGACTGATTGATGCCTAACTGTTCCCCTGTCAGCCTGTTTGCCCCTAACTGCCCTTCCCTGCAAGCCTGGTCACCCCAAACTGCTGTTCATCCCTAACTGCCTCCCCTGCAGGTTTAATCATGTCCAACTGCCCTCCCCTGGGGCCTGATCCCTCCCAACTGCCCTCCGCTGAGTGCCATCCTGTGGCATCGATTTTGTATGCACATGGGGGCAGCCATCTTTGACCAGATGGGGCAGCTATCTTGTGTGTTGGAGTGATGGTAAATTTGCATATTACTCTTTTATTAGATAGGATACTAGAAGCCTGGTTGCCTGAAATTCATGCATGGAGGGGAAGGGGGAGGTTCTTCACCCTGATCTGCACCTTCTCACAATCTGGAATCACTGGCTCCTGACTACTCACCTCCCTGCCTGCCTGATCACCCCTAACTACTCCTCCCTGCTGGCCTAATGGCCCTCCCCCTAACTGGTCTCCCATGCCAGCTTGATGGCCTGCCCCCTAACTGTTCTCTCCTCTTAGCCTGATTGCCCCAAGTACCTCTGCCTCAGGCCCTGCCACTGCGGCTTTGTCTGGAACGATGTTGGGAAGACATCCGGTCTATTTAGCATATTACCCTTCTATTAGTATAGTTTTGTATACCTTACAATATATCAGGTCAATAACTATAGAGTTGCCTCTTTTTTTGTAATCTATACTAATAGCAGAGGAATATGCAAATTGTCTGTTATACCATCATGTAATGGCTAGATCAGCAGGCTGTATCCCTGCCCCCTGCACTGGCCCAAATAGGAGCCCAAATCCTAGCCTACCTAAAACTTGGCTATGTGTCATCATATCAGTAAGAAAGGGACATCCCACACTTGGCCGTGCCACCTAAGTCACTGGCCTAGAGAATTATGGTTTCAGTTAAGGGGACACAGGATTCCACTGCTAGTTTGACTTTGTGGTTTCCAAGGAAAGAGCCAGAAGGGATGATAAACCCTCCACAAATTGCTCAGCCAGCACCTCTCTAAGTGGAGGCTTCATTTAAATCAAGCCTTTCCCACCATGAATGGCCACAACCCCCCCTGGATTAGGCAGGTTCATATGGAGTGCAATCTCCACTCAATACAAAAATAGGGGCCTCAGTTTCATCCTGGGAAATCAGGGCAATGGGGAATGAAGGGAAAAGGCATCCTGCAGGGCAGGTCAGGCAAGCAAGCAGAAGAAAACCATGTTTGACAAACACTTCCCTGCCAACCCCTGCAATGTGTAAGAAGAATTAAATAAACCAATACAAACACCCTTCCCCCACCCCAGAGAGATCCAGGACTGAGGGGTGTCCTGCCCAAGCATTGCATACCTGCTTCTCACCACCTTTATTCAAATGAACAGGTTAGGAGGTTAAGGGAAGTAAGAGGAGGAGGAGAAGCCTCACAAGAAGGGGATCCCTGGGAACCACACCCCTGCCCTCCCTCTGGACCTGACCTCTTGGACATGACCTCTCTGAGCACAGGACCTGACCTCGCCCCCAGCAGTTTTGCATATCCGAGACCACCCAGTGCTTCCAGGCACTGGGCATTCCTGTACCTTCCCTGCCTCCAGGCGCTGACCCTCACTGTCTCCTACCCCAGAAGCACTCTGTCCTCCCCAACTTTCAGTCTTTATAGCATTAATGCATGATGGGGGTAGATGTTTCCCCACAGATTTTATTTGATAAGAACCAAGAGAAGTCACTTAGCAGCTAAGCTGCTCAGACTTGATTAGGGACAATGAATGACACACCATACTGGGCTCTGATAGAAAAGCAATCTTATTCTTTTACTAGAGGCCTGATGCATGAAATCCATGCTCTCATGGGGAGGAGTGTCCCTCAGCCTGGCCCACAGTCTGGGATCCCTTGGGGGATGTCCAAAAGATGGCTTAGGCCCACTTCCCAAGGGCAGTCAGACATCCTTAGTGCTGCTGCAGCCACGGGAGAAGCTCCCACCACCACTGCTGTGCTCACCAGTCATGAGCCCGGCTCAGGGTTTCTGGATGAGCAGTTCTCCCTCTGTGAGAGTATGCTGACCACCAGGGGGCAGGTCCTACATTGAGCATCTGCCCCCTGGTGGTCAGTGCGTGTCATAGCGACTGGTCATTTCACCTTGAAGTTGATTTGCCTATTAGCCTTTTATTATATAGAATTTTTTAAAATCAATTTTTATTGATTTCAGAGAGAAAGGGAGAGGGAAAGAAAGAGAAACATCAATGATGAGAGAGAATCATTGATCAGCTGCCTCCTGGACACACCCTACTGGGGATTAAGCTCACAATCCAGCATGTGCCCTGGACCAGAATTGAACCTGGGACCCTTCAGTCCTCAGGCCAAAGCTCTAACCATGGAATAAAACCAGCTAGGGCAAGCAAGCCTACTCTTAAAGACTATTTTTCTCATAAACAAGTGGATTTGAATCATATCAATCCTGAAAAAAAAAGACTAAAGTAGGTGGGATCTCAATACCAGATTTCAAGCTATATTACAAAGCAACTGTCCTCAAAACAGCATGGTACTGGCACAAGAACAGTCATATAGACAAATGGAATAGAATAGAGACTCCAGATATTGAACCAAACCACTATGCTCAATTAATATTTGACAAAGGAGACATGAACATACAATGGAGTCAAGACAGCCTCTTCAATAAATGGTGTTGGGAAAATTGGACAGATACATGCAAAAAAAAAAATGAAACGAGACCACCAACTTATACCATACACAAAAATAAACTCAAAATGGATACAAGACTTAAACATAAAATGGGAAACTATAAATATACTAGAGGAATCCACAGGCAGCAAAATCTCAGACATATGCCAAAGAAACTTCTTCATGGATCCTGCTCCTAGGACAATGGAAGCTAAAGAAAAAATAAACAAATGGGACTACATCAAAATAAAAAGCTTTTGCACAGCAAAAGAAACCATGAACAAAATAACAACAAAAAAAGCCCACTGTATGAGAGAACATATTTGCAAATGTTATCACTGTTAAAGGTTTAATCTCCAACATCTACAGGCAACTTATACAACTGAATAAAAGGAAGATAAATGATCCAATTAAAAAAATGGGCAATGGACCTAAATAGAATCTTTTCAAAAGAAGACAGAATGAAGTCCAAGAGACACATGAAAACATGCTCAAAGTCATTAATTATCCAAGAGATACAAATCAAAATGACAATGCAATACCATCTTATACCTGTCAGAATGGCTATCATCAACAAACCAACAAATGACAAGTGTTGGTGAGGATGTGGAGGAAGAGGAACCCTCATGGACTGCTGGTGGGAATGCAGACTGGTGCAGCCACTGTGGAGAACAGTATGGAGTTTCCTCAAAAAACTAAAAATGGATCTCCCATTTGACCCAGTAATCCCACTCCTAGGAATATATCCTAAGAAACTAGAAACACCAATCAGAAAGGATATATGCACCCCTATGTTCATAGCAGCACAATTTACAATAGCTACAATTTGGAAACAGCCTAGATTCCTATCAGCAGATGAGTGTATCAGAAAACCATGGTACATCTACATAATGGAATACTGTGTTGCCATCAAAAAGAAGTAATTCTTACCATTTGCAGCAACCTGAATGGAAATGGAGAGCATTATGCTAAGTGAAATAAGCCAGTTAACAACAAAAAAAAAATACCACATGATCTCACTCATTTATGGAAAATAAAGAATATTATAAACTGATGTACAAAAAAATAAATACAGAGGCAGTAAAGCATCAAACAGACTGTCAAACAACAGTTAGGTTAGGGAGAAGTGGGGTAGATAAGAGATCAACTGAAGGACTTGTATGCATCCATATAAGCACAACCAAAGGACAGAAGACACTGGGGGATTAGGGCATCCATGGGAATGGGGGAGTGGCAATAGGAAGATATGTACACATGTAACATATTAAAAATATTTAAAAAGAAAAAAATTATAAACAAATACATATCTATCAACAAATGAATCTAAAAATCAAGTAAATAAAAAATCTGATGAAAAAGAATAAAGTCATGAATATAATAGAATCAGGGGGATAGAAAGGGAGTGGACTGACAATTCTTAGGGGGAAAAGGGTGTGAGGGGTGTGGGAAGAGACTGGAGAAAAATTGTACCCCTATGGATGAAGATAGTTGGGTGGGGGGAGGGCAGAGGTTGGGATGAGAAATGGGTGGAGGAGAGCTATGGGGAAAAAAAAAGAGTAACAATTGTAATAATCTGAACAATAAAGATTTATTTTAAAAAAAAGAAAAAAAACAAACAAAAAAATGTACATTTTTTAATGAAATTTCTCTTCATTTCTACTAATGCAGTTCTACCTTAAAGTTTATGTTATATAATCTATACTAATAAAAAGGTAACATGCTAATTAGACCAGATGTCTTCCTGACATCCATCTGGACATTCTTTGGGACAAAGCCACAGTGGAAGGGGCTGAGGCAGAGGCAGTTAGAGGAGGCCAGGCCAGCAGGGGTGGGCAGTTAGGTGTGACCAGGATGGCAGGGGAGGGCAGTTAGGGGCAACAGGTTGGCAGAAGCAGTTAGGGGTGGTCAGGCAGTCAGGCAGGTGAGCAGTTAGGAACAAGCAGTCCCAGATTGCAAGAGACTTGTACAACTTCTGGTGTAAACCCAATTCCTAGGGGCAGTCTGACATCCCCCAAGGGATCCCGGGTTAGAGAAGGTGCAGACCAGGCTGAGGGTCCCCCATTCCCCCCATGCACAGGTTTCATGCACCAGGCCTCTAGTAGTATAATAATATATAATATATTTATATCACAGTAATGATTTTTCTCTTGGTAAATATTAATAGACATTCAAATTTTTGCTAATGTCATTTTAATGAACCAAGGCTGTAATTTATTTCTATATCTATATCTATATCTGTATCTATATCTATCTATATCCATATATCTATCTGTATATCTACTAGTATATATTTATAGCTCTCTTTCAACCTCTCTCCCCTCCATCCTTTCTCTCTCTCAATCGATCCAATCTGTATCCATACATGTTGTTACTAACTTCCATATAACAGATTCCCAAAAATAGAATTTCTGGGGAAAATGGTAGGTGGTAGGTATATTTTTATACTGTCATAGGAAAAGGCAACTTATATTTCATAAATACTCTAGAAATTATTATTTATATTAGCAATGTATGAGAGTGTTTATCTCCTCCAATTTCACCAGAATCACAGGGTATAGTTCTTTTTCCAAAACAATAAATATCTAATTTATGCAGACATTATTCAAAAATGGTTTAGATTTCTGTCATACATATTTTGACTATTAGGTTTCCCTCTAATTTAA